>WURT03046259.1:0-33450 GCA_009936505.3 Holothuria glaberrima
CCGAAAACGTGTGAAAAACTTCATTTTTATCAGTCTTTACGTTTACTGACCGTGTGTTGCAGAATAACAGGTCAATGATTAACCAATCAGAATGCAGGATTCTCAATAACGGATGGCTAGAGGTGGTAGAATATGTAATTATCTTTGCAAGCATTACTCTGGATTTTACTTCATGTTTATTTTGTGTCATCCTACAGCACGGTAGGAGCTACGGACGCGTTCACTCCTGTTCTATGCTGCAATGTTGCTTATAGCAAGAAAGTGTTGCACTTGGTATGTGCATGCAGTCACGCTTTATACAGTGAATGCGGCATTGTGCACACTGCGGTTGTAGTAGCTGGATACTACCGCGGAGCTTTCCAGCTATTTTTCACTGCACTACTGATGGTATAACGAGGCAGAGTTGTAACGACTCACTCAATTTTGTAGCCGAGTCAAGTCATTTACTTCTTTCAATGTAACTCGAGTTGAGTCAGTGACACGAGTCATTGTATTATTTCTGTGAGGAAAATTATGATACAATTACTTAAGTCATTTCCGTTCTGAAAATTAGTGACTCGGAGTCATGACTTGTTACAATACTGTAACGAGGTGGATTTTCATCTTAGCTAGCCGGAAAATGGTGAGGAAGTTTGATGGTGGGTGAACAACTTTTTATTGATTCAATATTAAGTGCTTGCGAAATCTCATTTATGAATTGCTAACAGGACCGGATTAAATTGCCTAGTGGGCCGTATACGGCCCGCGGGCCGGAGTTTTCCCATTCCTAGTAAAGTTGATGCGTGATTACCTGAGGTTAGCACTGTTGACATGAAGTGCTTACGATACTACCACAGATGAAGCTAAGATCACTTTATGTGCTAAAGCTATTACCTGACAGATGCGGTCAGGGAATACCAGGAAGAATGGCCACATCAAGTGTTACCTACAGCGCTTCAAAAAGAACAGTTGCTGGCCTCAAGTGGAACAGCAAGTTCAACTGCTTTAGTTTTATCTATATAAGTTACTCACATGGCGCACAGTTAGGTTGCATATTACAGTTATGTAATCGTAGATTAAAACATAGAAATAATCATGAAAATAAACGCGTGGGCTATACTATCCTTACTATAGGTAATTCATACTGTCCGTATAGACGAAGTTGGAAGGCAATGCCTTAAATTGTACCTTAAGTCTAGATTTACAAGAGTATATATTTTGAAGGTTAGAAAATAAATTTTATTTATTCAACTCCCATTGTAATAGCTCATTCCATAGCAGAGACATAAAATGTTGAAAGATATTCGTTTAATTTAAAATATTCAATTGCGCAATAATCTGTGATGTCCATCTTGTACAACTCACATTACCTGCTTTTGCTTCCTTTTGAAATCAAAATGTTTATATAACTTTGATAAGTTAATTGTTTTCTTACCTAGCATGTTGTTTGACGAGAGCTTGTATAGCCAAGTCACCTCATAACAGAAAGACACTGTGATCATCTTTCGGGACAAGGTGCAATGGCTTTCGAAAAGACAAAGAAAACAAAGATGGTAATATGAGTAGTACAAGAATGACATCACAAATTATTGTGCAGTCTACCATTTTAAATTGAATGAATAAGCTTCAGCATTTTATATCTCAGCTCAGGAATGTCCTTTAGAGATGGGAGTTAAACCATTTGAATTCAATTTTCAAGCTTTGTGACATATATTTTTTTTTAATTTTTGACTTAAGGTACACTTTAATTAAGTTATCACGTGTATTGCAGATGGAGTATGGCAGACATCTTTCCAACTCTTCTTCAAAAACGCTATGGTAGACCCAGTGCATGTGTTTGACCCCTACACGCATGGTGCAATGGTGCAAACTTCTTCAGTGTGCGCATGGTGTATTTGAGGGCGGTGCAATGTCAGCTGAGGTGGGGAAGGGTCACTTGAAGTGCAGATGACTCTAGTTGAGGTGTTGGTTTCATGTAATATATAGTATTACCTGACGCACGAGGTCTGGGACCAGGTCGAAGTATACGCAGATCAAGTGCTATTGGTAGCGCTCCAACCACGACAGTCGACTAACCTGAAGTGGAATTACAAGCTCATCTACATCATGCTCACATGACGCACATACTTGATTTACAGTTAATATATTATCTAGATATTTTGACAAAACAACGTACCGATATCTTTTTCGTTGAAACCAGTTCTTACCGAGAAGTCAAGCACATGAAAGGAAGATGATATTTGCTTCATATAACTTAAAGAAAGCTGAACGGTTACATCAACGTGGGATAAACATTGAAAATGTTCCGGCTTAAATCGTTACGGCCGAATCTTGACGTCACTGTTCACTGATGCAAGTACTATCTTGTTTGATGTAAGTGTACGTTATTGGTTGAACTCTTCTGTTGACAATAGCGATGGCATTAGTAATAAATATGTATTTCAAGACTCGAAGCTCCACATTCACTGGAAATTTTCCTGGGGTCGAGGTACAGCCTAGGTGAAAAGACCAAATTTAAACACGTTACCTCATGGCAAGCCCTTATAAAAAATTCTCATGCGAATCATATGAGAAAATTCTCGTGAGAATCTCATGAGAAATTGGGACCAATATTAATCAGAACTGTTCTCATGGGAATCCATTCTCATGAGAAACGGTTCTCATGAGAAACAATTCTCACGAGAACAGTTTCTTGTTAGAACCGTTTCTCATAAGAATGAAAACAGTTCTCATGAATAATGGTCCCAATTACCCATGAGATTCTCACGAGAATTCTTTTTGCCTGATTCTCATGAAAATTTCTCGTACACAAGCCTCGTGAGTAATTTCCCTTGAGAAATTTCTCATGAGGTTCAACTTCCTCATGCGAACATTCTCATAAGTTGCAACATTCTCAAGAGAATACTTCTGAACAATCAACTAACACAGAAAGGAACATGAGGGCAGGGTTGGTTGGTTTCCGCAATTAACTCAAAATTATTTTTCCAACCGAAACAGAACCGAACATGTCCATTACATGTTACAAGCCTTAATTAAAGGGAAATTCAGACAAATGAAATAACATAATATAGGATATAGTGTGCCTGTTCTGAGTGTTTTAATAGTAAAGTTGTATCTGAAGAAGTGCTCTACTTAAACAGACTTTGGAGAAGTTTTTAATAAAATAATATAGAAATAAACTCTTATCAGAAGGGTAGAGCCAGTTGGTTTAAACTGGTCGTGGTTGGGTCTCCAATCCCAGTGCTCAATATCCTCCATTAATTTGTGCCACTCAAGTCCTGTGAAGTTAAATGAAAAGGGACCGGTTAGCATGCAGTTGTAGCTAAGGTGATATGCACATGTGCAGAGGTTTACGTTGTGTTGAAAGCTGAAGGTAGACTGCGGTAAGTCTTAACCGCTGTCTGCTAGTTATTACTTATATACCTACACCTAAGTCTACACCTAAACTGACCGTGATAGCAGCAGCTAGTGAGTCAGCTGGTTCTATCGGTTCAGTTGAAGTAGGCTGTTAGGGGCAATCGAAAATGAGTCCGGTTCTGCCAGTGAGTTGAGTTGACACCTGTATGTTTGCTAATCTGGCAGATGTAAAATGCTGCCGGCGATGAATTGCCCGAGGTTGCACTGCCTGGTATTAAGCCGTACCCCAATAAGCTGACCGTGGCAGCTGTGAATGCTGCAACTGTTGAAATGAATTGCCTACCAGAGACTTCTGCAATCTGCGACGCTGCAGGGCTAGCCATAGGTCTAGATATGCTTTAATAAGCTAGTAATAAGCTACGTAGTTAATGATTAAAGTAAAACCTACACTACAGTTAGTTAGGATAGTGTACGTGAGGCCTACACACACGCGATGACTTAATTGTTATGACCGTGCACCTTGCGGTGCTAAACAATGCAAGTGTACGTGTCTAGATAGAATGAGGCCGAAGCGAATAACTGTAGAAGGCCTAAAGCGTAATCTGCAATGCTAAGTACCCTACGGTACCTGTTGTTCTCTCTTCTAGATTATGTCGTCTCCATATTTGCTGTTAAGTGCGGAGAAATGAGGCCCACTGCCGAAAGGAATCCAGCGCTGCAGTGTAGTACAGTATTACTGCAGCTCGTAGTATGCGTGAGTAGTGTGGGCTGGATATACAGCTATGGCCTAATTAACATAATATATGCAGGTATGCTTGTATTGGAATGTAGCAGAACAGTCCATTCAGGAATGAGGTCGCTACAAGACCACTTGATTGACAGTCTTTTGAAGTTGGCGGTAAGAGACATTTAAAAAAGGGGGCAATTCACTGGCAGGTAGACACCTCAGCCCCGTCACCTCAGCCCCACCATTGTTGGGGCTGACAAACCTCGCCCCTGAAAGTAGTCTGACAACTGAGTTTACAGCCCTGCTAACCATCCTACCCAATTCATTATCTCCAGCACCAGATAAATGTAACCCATCTTTACAGAAAAGATCCCCCTGTTTATGAAAGTAGCTCAAGTATCCACTAAAAGGTACCCCCTGAGTACGCTCGTTCCGCAACCACTTGTTGAAACTCAGGATCTTCCCCCCAATAGCCCCAGAATACCACAAAAATACTCTTAGCATGTGAAGCCTTAAGCTTACAGATCAATTTCCTAGACCTCGACCTAAGCAAACCTTGACTGTCACGAGACAAATTATTTGTGCCCAACTGTACAGCAACAACTTCCTCGTCAACTATAAATGCATTTACTCTGGCTGAGACGTCCTAGACTCGTGCACCAGGTAGGCAAACTCTGACCCTATTTCTTTTGTCCTCTTTCCAAACTGTTACCCAATCATTTGAATCGTCAGAAGTCTTCAAATGTCCTTCAAGTTCCCTTATTCTATTGCACTTCTGAAACACGAATATGAAACTCTCCTTAGATGCCTCTTCAAATGAAATCCCTTTTAACCCCAATTTCTGAAACTCTGCCCACATACCACAGTCCTCGCAACAGATGAGTTGGTATTCAGCCATAAATGCAGAAACAAAGAACAACTCTGTAAATAGCCTAAATCGGTTACTGGCAGTACACTAACCTTTTATACCTATGGCCTATGCCTGATAAAAAAACCCCTTTTTACCAATAAATTAAAGCCTAACTGGACCTAAACAAAACTACTGTACTAGGCCTACTGTATTGAATGGAAAATTAAAGTAACTATCCTGAGGACAGCGGAATAACGGTATGAGTTGAACCTGACTTAGGCTAGGCTAGGCTATTGCAGTGGCGTAGCTAGGATTTTTTCCAGGGGGCAAGACCTAAAAATTTCCGAATTTTCATCTGAAAATTTCCGAATTTTTTCTTCTTCTATACTACAACTCAAGTTGTATCGTTTACATTTCCCAAAGCATATTATACCTACACAGTATTATACATATGAATATGCATTTATGTAATACGTACTACACATACAATTTTGAATGTAGGCCCTAATTTCATTTTACCACTAAGGCTTTGTAGGGAGATATAAGTTTGAAATAATCGCTGAGCGAAGCGAGGTGCGAATTCCTTTTACTTCTATTTGAAACTGAAGCCTCCAAATCCATTTATTTACCCAATTGAGTTGTATTAACTTAATGTTTTTTCTTATTTTCTTATGTCGGGAAAATAATTATCTTTGAAGCGTTTTCCAAGCCAATAATTAAAGATATTTGTCAAGTCTAGTATCAAGGAATTCTTGACAATTTATTGTGATCCGTAAAGTGTAGGTCATGGTATAAATTATTTAGGCCTAATACAGTGACCAAAATCTTAAAAAAATTGTATTCACAGATTATCTTCACTGAGTAGGAACTTAAAGAAAACGATATTTATAAATAATAACCATATAATGTCTTATAGAAACAAATTCCATTAATCAATTGAGTTTCATTACATGCCGAGCGTACCCGAGGCAGAAAATTTCGATATATTTCACTACATTTTTCTATATTTTGCTATATTTTGTTATATATAAGAATTATTTGATGCCGAGCGTAGTGAGGCAAAAAAAGTGATAAATTTTACTAAATTTTGCATTATTTTGCTATATACTAGTTCTATTAGATGCCGAGCGTAGCGAGGCTAAGGAAAAATTGATTTATTTTATTACATTTTGCTATAATTTCCTAAATATAAGGTTCATTAGTTGCCGAGCGCAGCGAGACAAATAAAAATTTGATATTTTTCATTACATATTGCTATGTTTTTTCGGAAATTTTTACCCTTTTTCGGAAATTTTACAATGTTTTCCGAATTTTTAAATTTCCGAGCCAGGGGGCGACTGCCCCGTGCCCCCCCTGTAGCTACGCCACTGGGCTATAGCATAGTTAAAAAGAAAAATGGGATAGCCTGACACCGCTGGTTGTTACTAATCAGTTAGGCCTAACCTAGGCTAACGTTAGTTTACAGTATATTAACGAGTACGTTAGGCTAATGAAAAGCCTAACCTAGGCCACACAAAAAGAGACTAAACTAATTAAGGAATATTAACGTAGAATGAAGATGGAAAATGGATATAAAGGAGAGTGATGAAGAAAGCAACCAATAATGGAACACCTCACTAACAATACAAATCAGAAAACAATTAGGCACAGGGTGAATGTGAAGGACGTTACCACAGTGGTTAGGCTGAATGAATAGTACACACAAAGACAGTGATACCATGCAAAAACAAACAACAAATACCTGACCAAGTTGACAGCTGAAAAGAACGACGAAAATGACCAACAAAACAGTTAAAAAAAACAACAAGTGATAACTCACAAAAAAATGAGTTCAGACAGAACTGATGAAAGAAAAGCACAATCAAATGTAAGCAAACTATGAAAAATCCAACAAAATCACGAGCGATCACCAGAACATGTGGAAACCTACTTATCCATGCTATTCACATGAAGTTGGAAACTCTTCTCTTAAGTTCTCATGTGGACTTATTTTTCTCCTGATATTCTCATGAGGTCAAATACACTTCTCATGACATCTGTTGTGATTCTCATGTGGCTAATAGCCCTTCTCGCTAGGTCTCACGAGATTCTCGCAAGGTCTTATTCACTTCTTGTAGGACCTCATAAGATTCTCATGAAGTCGCTTACTTTCTCATGAGATTCCAATGAGTTTCTCCTAAATTCTCACAAGATCTCATATAGTTCTCTTGAGATCTCATCTAATTCTCATGAGATCTCATGAGAATCAAATGAGAATTTTTTTATAAGGGAGGTTACCCTGACTACATTAACAGTACCGCACAAACAGTAAAAGATTAAATTTCCAAATGCCAGTTTGAGCATGTGTCCTGGACTTCATATAAACTGCCTCTTTTTGATATAGCAACTTCTATTAAAATTGGGCATAACGTAGGATTAAGAATAGGCGTAGGCCTATATACCATCTCCCGAGCTCAATTTGTTTATCCCGCATGTATCCCACAATTCCCTTTGGCAAACGAAATATCAAACTCGTTTATTGTAAATTAGATAAAGGCATAAGTAGCGCGGGCTGGAGAGCTTTAGCATTCCCCCCCCCCCCCCCGTCAAAAATGCGTTTGGGTGGAACTATGCTTCTCCTTCAATTCAAGACAGAAAACACCTATTTCTTGTCTCTGCAAAATATGAAAAATTTGCAGTAATTTTCATGAAAATTTGCTCAATATGTTGCACCAAATTGCATCTAAGGACCCGTCAATATTCAAAAATTTCCAAAAGGTGAGGGTTACACCTCTCTCCTTAGACCCCATCCACCAGGACGCCGAGAAAATTTGCATAGAAAATGTACATTATTTGATATAAAGGTAGGGGCGGCGCCTCAGGGGGCGACCGCCCTCTACAATTTGCAAGAAAAGGGTAAAAGAAAAGGAAAAGGAAAAGAACAGGGAAAAAGGAAAAGAGAAAACGAAAGCGCAGAAAGGAAGAAGCGAAAGAGAAAGAAGAAGAAGAGAAGAGGAGAGGAGGGGTGGGCTAGGCATATATCTGATCCATACAGTAAACTCAGAGCTTCCAGGAGGCCCTATTATTCCGGTGTTTGCAGCCTTTGTATACCCTTTTATAATGCACAAATAAGCAAGGAAAATTTTCGTAATAGTTCAAGAATGTTTCTGTTGACTCCACGCAAGTATTTGTGCGTAAAAACTTTCTCCGAATAGAAAGCCGAAGAGAAGGCTTCTGTCCTCTTCACCCAAACAAATATTAGAATTTACTAAATTATGAGCATTTTCCAGGATGCGAACAGTTCCAAAAAATCTCAAAGACAGCACCATTTTGCGTCTGGAAAACCTTAAATTACCAAAAATTTCTCACAGGGGTGTCCCCTCTCCTTAGAACCCCTCCCCCCAGCATGGCCTTCTTTCACTCAACCAAAAATTAGAATTCCCTAAATTATGAACATTTCCAACCATATACGATCAGTTCCAAACATACAGCAAAGACAGCACCATTTTGCATCTAAGCGACCTTAAACTACCAAAATATCTCAAAGGGGAGAGGGACACCCCTACCCTTAGAACCCTCCCCAGGAGAGATCACTCACCCCATGCTTTGCCCCTCTCCCCCATCAAAATACCCTGGCGCCGCCCTTGTATATAGACGTCGTGGGAATAAAGTACTTGTAATGTAAAAGTAAGGAAAATTGGAGGTGGACTATCCTGACATTTTTAGAAGCTAAGCTTTATCTTTGCTGTGCATCTGGGCGAACAATTAATCTGATCTCCCATGCCAATCCCGTTCTTTTCAGTTAGTCTAGAACAGGACTACGCATGACAGGCAGTGAGGTTGGTCATGTGTAGTTGAAGTTGTCCCTTGGGGATGTAGCTTGTTTAGGGGAGCATACGTTCTGGTTTCGCCCCTTGGTTCTTCGCCAGAGAGTCGAGGGGACTTCAGAAAAGGTATATTTGTTTTATTCAGCCAGTCAAGAAAAGGACTACGTATGGGCAATTGAGTTGTCCTATAGAGGACGTACAGTGTCCTTCGGGGACGTAGCTCCTTAAGGGAGCCAAGTAATGTTTGGTTTCGCCCTTTGGCTCTTCTCCAGGGAGTCGAGGCCTCGAGGGGACTATTGAAAAACGTATACTCAAAGTTCTCACGATTCCTTAGATGCATTTGGCATGACTAAAGCCTGTTATGGGGGAGAGCGCACCCTCTGCTCTATGACGTCTTATGCATAAGGTCCATATTCGGGGTGAACAGGATTTTCACAGAAATCAAACGTGTGTCCGTTAACTCCATTTGCAATCCTGAGAGTCTGGTTATGCTCAAAATTGGCCGCGCTAGTGTTTGATAATTGGAGACACTGCGAAGAAGATGCCAGAACACCAACACAGATAACCACAGAACGTCGGTGCTTAGTATGTGCGTGAGTATATACGATACTTGGCACCAGGAGTGAGCCATCTCTTTGTCACCTATCAGGGAGATAGGGGTAATAATGGGGGGAGATAGGGGTAATAATGGGGAGGGGAGATATTTTTGTCGTTTAAGGTGGCTCAGAAAAAATATGGTGTTATCTTTTCCAAAATTTAGAACGGATCATGTGTTGTCGTACTCTAGTTTATTGCTATCTCATCGCTCCGTGAGGAGGATGAGATATTGTAGTTACTTTGCCTGTTGGGCTATAATACGGCAATGCCGGCTAATAGCAACCGTTGTCATGGTTACAATTATTTTTCCCAAGTTTTTAGTCTAAGGGGCTAACTCATGGTGAAGTAAGAAGGGAACAGAATTTTAAGTGATGTCAGTGCAGACTTAAGTACAAAGTCATGAGTACAAGCAAATTTATCTCTAGCTGAGAGTAGTACACAATCGGTCCAAATGTCCAAATGAGTCCAAATGTACACAAAACTTTACAAGTAGCCATGCCTATCTTTGAAAATATAAGAGTACAAAAACATCCTCACGAATGCAATTACAAGCAAGTGTGGCAAAGTGAAAGTATGAGTACATACCCATTACGAATCTCTTAAAATGGCAGGGCTGTCATTTGGCCTTTTCATGGCCTAAAATTGCTATTTGGCCTTATCTAAGTATTAAAAATGTTCATTTACGTAAGAAAAGTGTTCATTTGGCCATTAACAATTCTTCCCTGTAATACTGTAGGTATAACAGATCTCGAATTTGACCGTGTTTGGGAGGAGAGTTTAGCCGAAAAGTGTGAAATTCAATTAACAGCTATGTTCTTGAGAGTGCCTTCAAGGAAAAGACGTGACTACTTTGATGTCAAGTACTTAAAGTCTTCAAGATGGAAAAAAACTCACTTCAGGTCAAAGATCTAAAATTGCACACCATAATAAATTTCCTCTACTTCTAAAATGAAAACATATCTTTCAGGTAATTAGATGTGACTCCAGTCAGATTAAATGGGTTTCAAATACTTGCATCAACTATAAACTCAATACAAACTTAATATTCATTTTTGATACTCCTTGCAAGTCACTTAGAGCCTAGGCTCTTAAATATTTCCAAACGCAGAACACTTTTTAAAGGCTTAACCATACACTTCGAACTTAATATGCTGTTTGAAAGAATTGGAATTAAGGTGGCATTTCATACTTTGAGCATTTGGCAGATAAGGCGCTGAGCATGGGCGGTGGTCCTAGGGGGACATGTCCCCTTGCAATATTTGAGAAATTGTCCATTGGCTTTGATTTTTCACACGGTGATTTATTTGAAAATGGGGTCATGCCTCCATGAGAACAAACCACTGACCTTGGCACTGAGTGGACCAGATCCTCCAATGGAGTAGGCAAGTTTCTTCCATAGTCTATTATTCCTGAAGACTTATTAAATTACTTCACAAGACTTCATAGAGAAATTCTTCACTTGACATCATCATAGTCACACACCAAAGGTTTCCCAATATATTTCTTAAACATGTCACAGTTGTATACCATTTATGACCTAGAGACTGAACCTGTACCTTGGAAAGTTTTGAAGGCTTTCTTCTCCACAGTTTGCAATAGCCTTGAATATTGCTCTTTATGGTATGCAAATATATTGTCACTGTTTCAAAATTGAAGCATCTTTTACAAAGATCTTTTGATAAAACTTATCATTTCACAAAAAGATTTCCTACACACCAAAAAATCTGGTGCTACAAAAGTCTAAAAAGTTGTAAAAATTAAGACAGGCAAAGTAACTTTTGTGAATACATTCAACATTTCATCACAGGATGGCAAACTAGCAGCAAGTCTGCACATATTGAGATGATGGAGATAAGGCCCACGGCCAAGGGGGTGGTCAAGGGATTTGGAGAACCTCCACTCACAAGATTGGAAGGCTTCCCCATCTTGTACCATTACTGTGTACCAAAGATTAAACATTGAAAGCTTCAACAATAGTAGTCAAAACATGGCAAACAAATTTTGAAAGGTTAATCCATTGTGTTCACAGAACCATTACTTAATTAACCCTACTGAACTTCCAGTCAGATAGCTGTACTATAATCAATGAGGAATTGTGCTATTCCATACACAAATGTGAGGTATACCAGATCAAGGATAATATCAGTACCAATACAAGGACAATTGAATGTTTCATTTGGTACCAAATAATATAGTGTACGACTTTCCTATGTACTTGAAAGTTTGGGTTGTTAATAAACGTATATATATATATATATATATATTAATAAATTGTCACTAAAGCTCACTCAGACTGAAACTCATTCCTATAAAGGCTGACATAAAATTGGCCTTGGTGCTTCACAAATACGCGAGAGCTGTATCAAAGAACACTACAATCAACCTCTAAAAACTTAAAAAAAATGCTAGGAAAATAAATTAATTTTAAAGCCCCATGGTAAGATGGCATTCAAATTCAGTCCCCGAAGGGGTAAATGAGAAAATAGAAAACTGATAAAGGTTTTTTATATACATTTTCAATTCTTTTGAGCCACAACTATTCTATGAATGAATGAAAACATTAACAAATTAACCCAGTTCTTCAGGGGTCAAAGCAGTGAAAGCACTTGAACCTGATGCAATTTAAAATATTCTTGGTGTAGACAGGTGCCCAGGTTATTAAGTATGGTACAAGTTGAAAACTATCATGAAAGCTTTTTTGGTCGGGGGAAATGTGTTTGTGTTCAACAGTTGAGTAGTCAATATGTGAAGATTGTTTGACATAAGGTGACTGGAGAAAACTTCTTAACACCAGTTCGTTGTTTGGTGCAAACTTATTGTGCGAGTAATGCCTCCTAACCTAGTATACTGAGCAGATATAGACTGATCCTGGTTGTGTAGAACACTAGAAACACAACTTTTCTCCTGAAGGAGTTCTGCTTCGTAAAGGAGCAACGTCCTCGGAAGGACAACATACATCCCCAAAAAGGGCAACAAACTGAACTGACCAACCTCTCGACTTCAGACCTCTACATCAAGGGTCTGTCATGCGTGGAATCTTTCAGGACTGGCTGAAAACAAAAGATACTACACCTGATCTTAGCCAAACACTGCATTAAATAACAATGACATGACACAAACAATACATTAGTATATCAACAATGCAAGCAATTACAATGGAAGCCCTTTTATGAAGATAATGTCCACACACTGTAGTTTTCATAACAACTTAAAAGTGCCAAATATTTGACAGTAGCATTACAACCCACTCCTGGTCCAACACCCTTAAAGCTATGCATTAAAATCTGACCTTTAAAGAAATCTGACTTGTCCTTTTCAACAATCTAAGATTATTAGGATTATTAGGAAAATGATATCATCCCAGAGACAAATGTACAAGAATAATGTTTAATAAGAAGCAGATTCCCCACTTCAAGTTGTAATGAGACCCTACTTTGCTACATTCTCAGATCTCCCCTACAATTATCAATCATTTTGACAAACAATGCTCACTTTTTTTTATGAAGGTTCTCTCATAAGTGTAACACTTGAACTTCCAAATTACCAAGTTCGATAGTTTGACGGCACATAAGCCCATCTTCAAAATTGGATAAACATTATACAGCCCTACCTACAACACGTGGTCCAAAATCTGAGATTGCTTTAGAAAATAGTCAAATCATCTTTTATAGATCCATCGCAAATGTAAGGAGGGTTCCTTTATGTGGTTTTGTGTTCGACGGATAACACATTATTATGTCTACCTTGGTACACCACTAGTAGACCAGATCAACAACATGAGTCCATTTGAAAATACTACCTTTATGGACACATGTCATAACATTAAAAGGGCTTACTATGACCACTCCAATGAAGTAACTGTATCTACCGGTAGAATGTCCTTAACCCCTCCCACCCTCATAACCCCGTCCCACCCCAACCCAATCCCTGAAAAAATGCTTGTCCCCGCCTAGGCTGTGACTGAAATTAGAGGGTTCACTTGATTGTCTTCTTTGTCTCCGCTGGACTGAATCAGGGCCATATTCATAGCCTCATAATGCACATTTGGAATTAAGCTGGGATCTTTAGGCTTTGAAAAATCCTTCGCTTTAATGGTGTAGACATAGCAGATTTTGAACTTGGCTGTATCTTTGAAAGTTTGGCCTTAAGTGTAAACTTGTGGAAATTTCACTAGGTAGTCCTAATCTAAACCATGTGGGAATTAATGAAGGAGGTATACTAAACACAATGACTTTAATTAAAATTTCTTCCTTTTCTTTGTTTTGGGAAAGGGATATTGCTGACGTCATTTAAGTACAAACGTCGACTTCAAGATGTAACTGAAACTACAAGGGTGAAGTAATTTACCTAACAATGCCCAGCATTTCAACCATAAATAATGTTTATTTTGTATCTTGAACCAAGCTCAGGCACCACTCTTTATTGAACAAAATTTATTTCTCTCAGAACTGCACTTATGTACAGTAGCTAATAAGATCCATAAAAAGTGTGCCACCTCTATATCTTAACTTTATAACTATGTTGA
Source organism: Holothuria glaberrima (assembly GCA_009936505.3). Lineage (NCBI taxonomy): Eukaryota > Metazoa > Echinodermata > Holothuroidea > Aspidochirotida > Holothuriidae > Holothuria > Holothuria glaberrima. Next base: position 13,842 of record WURT03046259.1, read on the forward strand.
AAAGCCTAAGTATGCCTGATGAAAAGTGCGGATGATTAAAAGTCTTTTCCAAAAGAGGAATCTGATAAGCTAATCCAGCCAGCTATTCCTAAATTTTGGCATTTTATAATAGTTCGTGAGATATCCAAATTGTGCAGTGATCGTCAATAAAAACACAGATCTCTTAAAAATATTTTCTAAGAGAAGGATCTGCGCACATGACAAATTTATTTGTGTTACAGAAAAGACTACGAATCATGAAAACTTGGATGATGAAAGTTCCAGTCATCAGTTATTTTTAAGTAAAAAGTAGGAAACGGTGTCACTTGTGTGAGAAAAAATCTAACGAGATCAAAGAGAAAATTACCTCAAAGTTGGCAGACTCATTCTACAACCTTGAGTCTTGAAATCAAATATGTGAAAGCAATTTCTCTTTGACATGTGTGTTTAACGTGACCAGAGCAATACAAAACAACTGTAGGGGGAGGCTGAGATTAGTTGAGCCATTTTTTACAGTTTGGTAATTTTATCAAAATGAAAATGTATATTTCAAAAACTATCTGGTGCTTTGTAAACTGCAGTCATTTGTCTACCTTATGATGGAGTATGAATTGTTTAGTAGCTAAGACCAAGTAGTTACAACACGTGAATATAAAAAAGAAAATTGGCTCAACAGGCCTCCCTCGTGGGGTAATTTGAGCTGGCATAGTAGATAAGATGATCCACAACAGGTAAATTGAGCCACTAACCTATATTGTGCATGTGTTCACTGAAATTGAAGTCGAGACAATAGAACAATGTAGCAACGTAATGTCTATTAAGGAGTAACTTAACTAAATAATAAACAGGAGAAACTAGCCAAACTTTGGGTTTAAAACACTTTAAAAATATGCTTAAATCTTTAAAGCTATTAATTCTATAAAACGAAAAAAAAATAAAATGTAGTACATGTGACATCTCTTAGCCTGTACTAACGGCTTACTACCAGTTTCAAATAGATACAACACATATCGTAAATACGTTTACACTATCTCCTCTTCAAAGATGCAAATAGTTTTCCAGAAGACAATGTATTAACCTTAAACAACAATCTCTTTGTTGTTACAAACTAGCGAGATAATATCAGTGTAATGTATAGGAATATAGCATATAATTTCTTTCAATAAAGTTATCATGTTTCCATTAGTGCAAATTGTTGTCCTGTTGTGTGAAATTTAGTTACGAAAGTTCCCATCAGTTTCTGTTCTACATGGACACAAATCCTTTACGCCTAGCAGTATTGTTAATGGCTATCGGTGGAGAGAGCTTTTCTACAACATTCCGTCTAAGAAACGAATCTTCATCCTCATCATTACACTGGAAGATTAGCCACCCATCAGACAATTTATGGTGTTGTCTTTCTCAGGAAAAAACTTAGCTTCGTAGGCCTAATCCTTATCATCCAGTCCATCAATGAGTCCACCGGGTATAGAATAGTAGACCTGTGTCTTCCCTTCAAACTTCACAACTACATACTCCCCAATCACACAATCTTCATTATCTTCACTTTTCTCAGGCCTACTACTGGATTCTTTATCAGAACTGTTGTGATCTGCAACATCATCGTTTTGTGTCAATTACGTTTGAAATGCCCTTTTTTTAGGTTGGCTTTTTGAGGTTGTCTTCGGATGTGCTTCTTGTTTTTCTTTTATCCATTTCCATGCTTTCCTTGTGTGGTGTTGTTGTCACAACGGTTGACTTTCCTCTCTTTCTATCTCCGCGTTTCTCTCGAGGAACCGCCTTTGCGAGTGGAGCACCTGTTGTGGTGATACATATCCAGACGAACCTGATTTGTGCCATTATTTCTTCCTGGTGAATTTGAAAGGGGGGGGGGCTCATTCCTAACCACTTTCGTATATGATGAAAATGAACGTCCTTCACTGACATCTGAGTCTGGTGTACATCGGTCAGACACCAATGCAAGCTTATACACCTCTCTATTGGGAGCCTGTCAGGCACCATAGCCGACTCATCCTCCTCTTCATTGGGATCTGGCACAAGAGAACTCTCTGCAGCGGTGTCTGCATCTGGTGCTGGTCTATCAGACACCATGATGGGGCAAATTGAGCTCTGAAAGGCAGTGTTACTATACCACTCTCGCCGTCATCCGCTTATATCGTCTTGCCATTTTGTAGCTGAAATATATGGGCCTTACCATAAATGTTGCATCAAATGGGATGGTCATCATGAGGTAAGATGAGCCAAAACAAGGGGTAAGATGAACCACAACGGAGGTTAGTTACACCATGGCTCAACTCACCCCACCCAGTGATGATCAGCTAGGATAAAATGTTTTTTTTGGGGGGGGGGCTAAACCCTTTACCTATTTCATGTACCGTGAAATTTCTAAAAAATTCTAAATAATTTTGATGGATGCAGTCTTCAGTGTACCTAATAACCAGGGCTGTAACATCCGAGTCCGGACTCGGACCCAATTCCGGACCTGAGTCCGTTTTCCAACGGACTCGGAATTGGCCCGGAATGGGAGTTTACGGAATCCGAATTTACGGAATCCGAATTGGCCCGGAATGGTCTCAGCTGAACTCTGAGCAGATTCCAGTCGAGTCCACAAAAATGAAAGTTTCATGTATAATGCCTAGGAAACATTATTATTGGTACACAATTTAACAGATTAATGGTCACGTACCGACAACTAAAGTAGAGTATGGAATTGGCTCCTGAAAAGTGCACGTTTTTATCATAAATGTAATTGTAAATAGTATAAAAAGCATTTGTATGATGCGCTTCATTGTCAAATGGCCGGACTCGGAATTGGCCCGGAATTGGAAAACCTGGAATCGGAATTGGCTCGGAATCGGCAATACTGGTCTCGAAATTGATTGGGAATGGTGGCCAATGGAATTGGAATTAGGTTAGGTGGACTTGATTACAGCCCTGCCAATACCATATTAAAATATTTAAATGTTCATCATTGTGTAAAGAGTTCAAAGTTGACAAATCAAACAATTACTAAAATGCACAAAAAAATATGTTTTCAGCTCAGTCACTCACCGTATGTGCTGCAAGACGATGCACGTCGCAGAAAGGGTTCTTCCACAGTGTCCTCTCATGGAGGTAGCAGTATTGTAATTTTCGTACTATTCTTCATGGCTTAACTTACCTGCCGGCTCAACTAACCCCAGACTCCCCTACACGCAAAGTATGAGATAGCACAATCTTGCTCACGTTGAGATACTGTGTTTACGATCAGTTGTCCAGGTTTTCATTATTTGACCTCCGGTTACCCCAACTAACTTTTGACCTTCACCAAAATCAGTGAAGATCATCTACATACCGATCTGGTTTATCGATATATCGTGTTTACCAGCTTTTTATGGCTTTTCCAGTTTGACCACTGGTTACCCAAGGTGAACTTTGAACTCCACCAAAAACAATAGGGATCATATAATCAATATGAGGTATCCACATACCACGTAGGAGATCCTTCACAGTTACCCTTTGGAGATATCGTGTTTACAAGCAAAGCGTCAAAAAACGCATACAGACATACATTCACGACCACACACACACGACATCACCATCGAAGAAATTCCTTCTGCCTTCGACAAGGAATCGAAAATGGACAATCTGATTTAATCGTACAATAAAAGTGACGTAACACTTGCGTTTCAAAGTGCAATTTCCTGCTACGTAGAGAGTTTGAGACGCCAAAGTGTTTTATCTCTTGAATTTGTGTGCACAGTAGGAACATGACTGAAATGTCAAATACATTTACGTTTGTCTGCTATAACAAGAGAGATTCTGATGATAAATTTAAAATTTCAACTTTAATCACAGCTGAGATTTTTTTGTTGCACTTCTGTTTATGAGCCGCCTGGTTAAATCATTCCCAGTACCCGCCTCTGTTTCTTGACTGTTAGCTGTTTATGGTCAATAGATAAGTTTAATGCAAATACTGTTTTGTGAGTGGTAGATCGTCTTTGATTGATATCACAACCAATCAGTTCTCCACGCATTTTCAGATCTGTTTGTGTTGTTTCTCGTTTTACAGTGGCCCGCTTGTGTAAACATAAGTTAGTCGTAAGATAAAAGGCCTTGCCAACATCCATGGCTCAGTCAGGTTGAAAAATGAACCAACAATGAGTAATTTAGGGGTTCCTATTTTGAGGGGAACTCACCCCGCATGCGAATTAATAAATAAATAGATGCAGGATTCTCCCCTTTACACTTTGAAAGTAACTCTTGACAGTTATAAATATTCCAATAAAATTGTAACTCGTTACAGTTACGAGTTACTTTGTTGAAAAGTAACTAGTACAGGTTCTTTTGACTGAAAAGTAACTGCCTACAGTTAGTTAGTTAGATGAGGTTTAACGGCCCAATTTCCAACCAATTGGTTCAAGTCGAGCCGACCACGGCCTTTTTTCTAGTTGTGGCTCACTGGCTTGTTTTCCCTTACTCGATTGCTTATGCGGAGCATCACGCACAACGGCAGAAGTTTACATTTTTAAAGGTAACTACCTACAAGAAACTAACTACCGGAGCTTGAATACACGGTACCTCGAGGCCTCCGAGATGGACAAATTCAAATCAGTTTGTAAGGAGCCACATCCTTCTTTGTACAGAATAGACGGCGGTCTTTCTTAAAGAGAGAGGATGATCCCTGGTGATTTTCACTCGATACCCAGACAGATTATCTTAACCTCAAAAAGTGGAAACGAACCAGTACTCCAGTACTAGAACTTATTTGCGCCTTATTATCTAAATATCCGGCTCTGAACGAGTGAAATCGGTGCTATTAGAGTGCTGAAATTCATTTTGAAGGTGCATACGTTTATGGCATTTACGATATCATATTATTGTACACGATATAAACTTGTTATCTTCGCGGTCTATAAAGTGGGGCTGAGTATTGTTCCCTAAATCACAAAACTCAAGTTTCACTAAATGCAGTATAAAACAATGCGATTGCTGAGACTGTTTAATTACACATAGAGACCATGTGTTTAAGACATCGACTCCCCTCCCTCTTGTTATGAATGGTCATTCAATTAATTTGCAACGATACATATAGCAACCAGTTGATCATTTCAATATCACGCTGTTTTTTAGAGTAGGTTTAATGTTCATAAGTTCAGTGAAAAGATTTTTGACAGTCCAAAAATTATACAGCTGAACTTCATACATTTAATCCATAAACTAAGGATATAATCTATCTTTAATTATTTTAAAAGGACGCATCGTAACTGAAGCTTGGTACCGTATGGACTTCAAAGCTCAAGTACTACTTTGGAGTCAGTTCCGACCAGGCTCGAGTCTGTTTTACTAGACTGGGATTATGCTCGTAATAGCTGGTTCTGGGATCGGAATTGGTCAGGATTGGGCTGCAACTGGACTTGGACTCTGAGCCCATTCCATGCGAGTCGACAAAAATGACAATTCTTTTTGTTTCCTTTCGTTTATGTTTCCAATGGTACTACATAAATGTATTTATTCAAATTAAAGAACAGACAACCGAAAGGCGTACGAAAACAAACGGGAAAAGAAGCCATATAAAGCTATAAGCTGTTCTAGTCCTTTCTAGGTCAATACGATACGATTGTTGTTACCTATGTGCAGTGTAAAGTATCAATGGCCAGACAAATTCACTTGAATTACTTGGGAATTCAGACTATGGGATTGAGTCTTTTCAACGACCTTATTACTGATGTACACGTACAATAACATTAAGAAACTCCTATGTGTGATATGCAGACCGTTGGCAAATAGACAAGTCCCTGGATTTGGGCACTGGACTCAGAGCTGACCTTGGCTCGAGCTGGACATGGGCTTACACCTTCGTAGAAGTTGTCGAATATGTACCGTCTTTTTCATGCGCTTACTCTGGTATTGCAAATACAGCTAATATAGGTGCAGGAGTAATACACGTCCGCCGGGAGAGCAAGACCGGCTTTAAATCAGACTAGGTGGACTCTGAATTCTCAAAGTCAATTATTAAAACATGCAAGGTTAGTGTTCGACAATTTGTATGTACACGAACCGTTTCTCACGTACACTAAAGGATAAAAAGAGCAGAACAAATCATTTTTCGTTAATTAAACTTGATTTTTCTCACATACAACGAAAAAGTAACTTGGGGGCTTTCAGTATCTTCTAAAAACTAATCTTACATAGACTCTCTATCTCATACACAATATGCGATGCTTTCTTGCAGGCGTACCTTAAGTTAAGAATTATAAGAATATGTATATTTTAGAAGTTGGAAAATGAATTTCATTCATATAACTCCCAGTTTTAGAGTTTACTACATCTCTGAGATATAAAATGTTCGTATTTATTAACTTAATTTGAAATAGTTGATTAAACAATGATATGTGATGTTCTTCTTGCACAACTAACATTACCTGCTTTTGCTTTCTTTTCAAATTAACATGTTTATATGACCTTGAAAATTTTACTGTTGTCTTGCATAGCATGGTGTAAGTAGAGGGGGTTTTTTCAGCCAAGTCACCTTATAACAGTAAGAAAATGATCACATTTTTGGTACAAGGTTCAGTGGCTTTCGAAAACAGCAGAGAAAAACAAAGACGGTAATTTGAGCAGCACAAGAATGACACCACAAATTACCATCGATCATTTTAAACTAAGTGAATAAGCTTCAACATTTTACATCTCAGCTCAGGAATGCCCGGTGAAGATGGGAGTTAGACGATTTGGATTCACTTTTCGACCTTTGTAACGTATATATATATATATATATAATTTAACTTTTCAACTTATTGTACACTTAATAAATGATTTCAGTCACAATCAAGTATGTAACTAAGCTACATAAAACAAAGGCAACCGAAGGGCTGTGGAGGCCTTCAGATGTACAGTTATTATCATTGGCGTGGACAAGGGGGGAAGAAGTGGGCCATGGCCCCCTGTTCATTCCTGCCAAAAAATAAATTACGACATTAAAAAATACGTACGTCTGCCTGGCCTAGGCTGGCCCTAGGCACTTCGAGGGTCATACTGTATGAATAATAAACATTTTCCAAGTTACGTTTCTGCATGCCTGGTGACACACGCGGAACGCATGTACCACATCATTATAGTACTATAGCCAACCCAATATCAATAGTTCATCGATCGATCGCCAACATTCATCAATCAAATGTCACAGTATTGATGCATCATAATTACATGCAATGTCCATTAACACAATATAGCAATGAAGTAGTGATCTAGTGAAGGAAACGTGAAAGAAAAGAAATCAAGAGAAATTTCTTCACTGCAGGAAAATTGTCTAGGAAAATAGGAGGAAATTACACTAGAAATAGTGAAATCGGGCAGTCTCGTGATAAATATTCGGGGAGTGTGAATTTTTTGAAACACCATAGTGATCCAACATTTGCTGAAGTTGTCGTTGACGGAAATCTTGCTTTCTAGACACTGATTACATATTTGTTATCATTTAGCTGCAGGGCCGTCGCTTCCGAGAGGTGTGGGGTGTCTCACCCCCAAATTTCGTCAGAACGTCCATAGTCGGAAAGTCTGAAATACCAGTTGGAATTTCTGATACCACGTGCTTCAAATCTTACCTCAATATTGTTCTTATTATCAATATCTTCCAGTAGCAACTCCCGTAGAAGCACAGCAGCAAAAGTTGAAAGTTGTTTACAAATTTTCAAGTAAAAGACTGGCTTTGTGATTGGCATGTAGGTTTGTTGGTGAATTGAAAGTGTCTCACTGCAGAGTATGAACGCGGATTTTGTCATGGAAATCTTAATAAGTGAAAAATTTCGGCGCGCTTCGCGAGCATTCGTCAAAGTTTGCACTCTATCTCATGACCATTATTAAGGAAATAATAGATGCAACTATTCTGATCCCAACATTTTTCCGAAAAACAGAAGTACATCTCCAATACTTTGGGGTTCCGTATCAATATGGGAACTTTCAGTCTCATTTGTAGCATGATGTGGAAGGTAGAGAGTACACTTTTGCCGTTATACATTCTTCGAAAAATTTACCGAGAGCTTCGCGTGCAGCCATTATCCGTATAGATGGTGATTGTTGATATACACTTACGATAAAAAAAGCATTCTCAAAAGCGCTTGTTAGTCCTTCACCCATTTTGTTTTACCTAAATATCAGAGAGGTGTAACATCACCTCCCTATCTTAAACTCTCCCTCACTATCATTTCTCATTGCTGGAAGCTGTTTGTCTGGATTTTCGTTCAAACTTAATAAAAATACGAAAGTTGTAAAACTCGGCATCATATTTTGTAGTATCACTTGGATGTCAGGTAATAAGCATCATGTCAATTCCCCCCCCCCCCCATTTTATAATAATAAATCTAGAGCTTCCAGGAGGACCTATACCGGTTTCTGTCAGCCGTAGATACCTTTTTGTAATACACAATGAAGCAAAGAAAACTTTTCGTAATAGTCCAAGAATGTTTCCCCAATAGAAGGCATTAAAGTAACCAAAGGGGTCTCAGAGGTTTGTTGACAACAAACCCTCCTCATAGACAACATAATCTACTCTTTTACCTAACCACAACTTACGGACAACCACTAAATTTCGGACACTTTCCAGCCATATATAATCAGTTCAAAAAAAAACCCCAAAGATAGCACCATTTTGCATCTAAGCAACCTAGTATTAACACAAATTTCACCCCCTCCCCTTTAACCCTCCCGTAGGACGGCAACTTTATGTGGTGACAAAGGAAGGATCTACACTGCTGTATACAGTCACAGGGACACATAAAAAATACAATTTACTTACTGTTTGGTAAGTGATGTTGTATTACGACGTCATCTGTGGTTGTCCAAAACCACCAAATCCTGGCGGCGCCACTGGCTATACCTATTATCACCAGGCTTCCTCCACCTATACTCTCCCTCCCTCCCAATTCCCAGTGCTGCAAGATGTTCGTCTGGATTTTCATTCAAAATTAGTAAAAATACGATAAATGTAAAGTGCTTGGCGTAATATCTGACGTGTTCAAAGAAAGGATCCACACTGCTGTATGCACATGCAAGGGAGCATAAAAAGGTGTGATTTACGCGCTGCCATTCAGTTGGAAAAAACATCCAGCCAGTCGGAATTTTGGACCTTCACACCCCAGATATAAGACCCTAGCTAAGGCACTGTTCAGCAGTCAGTCAATATTTGATGAAAAATTAAAAAATAGTGAAATCTACTGCCAAGTAGACACATAGACGTCTTGACTTTGGATTTAAGTGATCGGGACAAATAAGAAGTCGCACAGAATCAGCCCACACTTATCCAGCTAAAACTTATAGTTGGACAGCGTACATTTCGCGGGTCCGCAACTTCGATTGCATGTTCTCAATTTTTCACAATTTACGGTCATGATTGAAATTTTTTAAAATTTACTCATGATGATCCAGCTGTGCATGTATAGGAAATGTTCACTAAGCAAAATTTTTTTCAACAGTTGATTATAATCCCCACTAATCGTCTAAATTAGTCAACATTTACTCACATAGGAACCATACGTATGCCTTGTGCAAAGCGTGATCGTTTTCAACAAGATTTAGGTCCTAATTTTAAACACAGTCGTGAACTCGTGAAAACTGAGAACAGACTTCATACCCAAAAGGGCTCTCCAAAATTGTTCACTACAAAGTAGTGTATCGATATCAAATTGACCCCTTTCTTTTTACTACTTTTTACTCCACTAATTTTGCAAAAAGTGTGTTCTAACACTGCCCTTAAAACAAACTTTTTTCGTGATTCATAAATTTAAGCCCTTTTGAGCATTACGCTACCCATCCCCTAAAACACCATTTTTTTTTCAAAAGTCCCCTCGACTCTCTGGTGAAGAGCTAGGGGGCGAAAACCAAACAATACTCCCGAAGGAGTTCTGCTCCCTTAAGGAGCTACGTCCCCAAGAGACAACTCAACTCAATATTACCAATCAACAGATCAAACGACCTGGCTTGCGAAGTCTCATTCTAGACTGGCTGAATAAAACACACTCCGCCATCGTAATCACAGATACTCCTGCTCCAAGGAAGCGAAATATATAATGTAGAAGTAATTTAGTAATGTGTCAAGACTTATATATTTACTAATGTAGAGATTTAGATATAGTTTACAAAACAAAAATGATAAAAACGATTCAATGAAGGGCTAATTCTATTATAAACTGTTAAAGTGTGTAAATTGCACATTTTGGGAATAAATTTGAAAAAAAGAGACCGTGACAAAACATCCTACAAAAGGTCTGATCTGATATTGCATATTAGCTACAATATGCACATTAGGTTGAACAGGTTTAACTGAACTGAACTTTAATGGATGGGTTCAACTGGACTTAACAGGGCCCTTTCAACTGGATTTTACCGGACCCGTTCAAGTGAACATCCTGGACCAGTTCAATTGAACTTTACTGGATCAGTTCAATTGAACTTTACTGGACCAATTCGGATGGAGTTTTCTGGTCCGATTTTATTGGGCTTCACTGATAGACTAATTCAATTGAACTCCATTGTAGTAGGTCAACTGGACCTTCCTCGACACACTCAACTGAGCTTTCCTGGACCATGCACTTCAATTGGATTTTATTGTGATCAGTTCGGCTGGACTTTACTGGACCAGTTCAAGAGGACTTTATTGTAATCCACTCAACTGAACGTTAATGGACCAGTTCAACTGGAATGTGTTATGGTTACTTTAACTGGACATTACTGGACCATTTCAATAGGACTTATTTGTGACCAACTTAACTGAACTGTACTCGGACAGCTCTACTGGATTATCTCAATTGGATTTATTGTGATTGGTTCAACTGGACTTTACGGGACCCGTTCAACTGGACTTTCTTGTGATTAGTTCAACTTGATTTTCCGGGACCAGTTCAATTGGACTTCATTGTGACCAGTTCAACTGGGCTTTGCTGGACTAGTTCAACTGGACTTCAAATGCTGTGATCAGTTCAACTGGACTTTAATGGACCAGTTTAAATGGACTTTCTTGTGATTAGTTCAACTTGATTTTCCAGGACCAGTTCAATTGGACTTCATTGTGACCAGTTCAACTGGACTTTGCCTGACCAGTTCGACTGGACTTTATTGTGATCAGTTCACCTGGACTTTACTGGACCACTTTAACTGGACTTTCTTGTGCTTAGTTCAACTGGACCTTTCTGGACCAGTTCGATTGGACTTCATTGTGTCCAGTTCAACTGACCTTTGCTGGACCAGTTCAACTGGACTTTATTGTAATTAGTTCAACTGGACTTTACTGCACAGGTTCAATTGGACATTGAATTTTAACTAGACTCTACTGCACCAGTTTAATAGAATTTAACTATGAACTTTCACTGGTTTTATCTGCACCAGTTCAAAAGGATTTTATTGTAAACAGTTCAACTGGACCACACTTCAATTGTACTATGATCACTTCAATTGGAAGTTACAGGACCAGTTCAATAGAATTTATCTGAGGTCAGTTGGACTTTATTTTGATCAGTACAACTGGACTTAACAGGACCAGTTCAATAGACTTTTACTGTGATTAGTTTAACTGGACTTTACGGTGCAGTAGGACTTGATCGTGAAAAGTTCAACTACACTTTACAGGACCCGTGCAAGGGGACTTTAATAACAGAACTAATTCTCTAATATGGTAACTGCCTGGTTCAAATTAAGGCAATTTTAAATTGAATTTTTAGAAAACTTCCATCAGTCCAGCAGTTTTAGTTGCCTTAGAAAAATTCAACTGCAATGGGTCTTGCCTTCTTAAGCAATAGTCCATTTGAACTGAGTGACAGGAAACAAGCCAACTTGAAGTCCAGTTCAGTCCCTTGAGTAATCTCGTTATGGAATCGTGATAATAAATAAGTCTTATTAAAATCAACTTGTTTCAGTTCAGTCCAGTTGAAGTCCTGTTGGGTCCAGTTCAAATTTGAACTGGACTCAATTTAAATTTTCAACTGGGTTGGATAATCCAGTTTGAAGGCTTCCCCTCAGTGGCATACATGGAAGGAAGTTGTCTCAACATTAACACCTATTGGGCAGCATGAGTGGATTTATTTTAAGCACAGTGCAAACATTACCGTGGTGGATTCGCTTTCCTCATCCATCCCCCCCCCCCCATCATTAAATCGTTGGTGCAAGTAAAGCTAACACAATGGTCAAATCGTGATTTATATTTTGTGGTCTGTTTAAGTGCGCTACAATGGCATTTTGGAGATAGTCAAATGCTTCATTCTAATGGTCACATTTTTACAAATGCCCCAGAACCTCCACATGGGCTACACTCCTGGATTCCAATGGAGTGTTGTCCCTGTACCTCACCAGGGGTCCTAGAAGCGCCCACTCCTTCATTTAAGTGTGCCCCTCCGGCGGACGGCTTGCCCCCCCTACTGCCCCCACTTCGAATTGTCTGTTCCAAATATCTGTCCATAGTCACTTAATTATTGTCAGGATACATAACGACACACTCACCTGGTCTTTACATAAGATTAAGTGCAGCAGAAGTTATGACTACTTAAATACATGCACAGGTCCCCTCTTGGTTAGTTTCATTTTAATTTAAGCTATTCAACATACCGTACTTGTGTTTACTTTCATTTTAAAAGTAAATACATGACTTACTAACACAAGAACAATCATCAATTCCAATCCGGTAGATGTCAGCTATAAAACAAAGTTCAGTCTCAACGACTTTGCTGTTTATAAAAAATTTAGTTCTATTTAAGTTGTCAACAGCCATTCCTCGAAGTTCCAGTACCTATAAATGTTTTTATTTTGGGGCTTGGCCATTTACGTTTTACGATAAGTTATGTTCAAATTTAAACATAAGGCTAATTCTTTATTTAGTGCTACATTCGTTTCTTTTTCCTGATTTTGGCATCTTGCTTTTGACGATGGCACGGGTAAATAAATGTTGAAATGTGAAAGAATGCCTTACATCTTCTTTAGTTTTGCAACAGTATCCACGTATAGGCCCGTATATTACGGCACCTCGTTTTCATACCAAAATGCAAAAAATACACTGTGGTTCCGCATAACTAGAAAATCTTGTTTCCAAATCTGCACTTCCTGCACCCATTCAAATAGAAACCAACTTTTTAACCTCTGCGTCTATCATCATTTTTGCCAGTTGGTGTTTGCTTTAGTTAATGATCGAAGTTAAAATACGCTAGTAGAGTGGTAGCACTTAAATCTTTCCATCCATTCTTAAACTTTATAGTTGCGAAACGTGTCAACACAAACATCTGGTAGCAGATCCATTATTTACTTTCGTTTCAAAAGGTCACAGTACTAGCTATAAAAGACCAGGTGACCGATGTAAATATAATAAAAAATATCTTAGGTACCATACAATTATCCATCTGCTGACACACAAATTTTGCACTGCTGTTACAATTTTATTGGTTTATTACACACCTGTTACTACAATACGCTGTTTCTTTATGGATGTTGAGTCAATTTTGTTTGGTCGTTGTAAGCTTTGACGGAAACCTGTATTCCATTCAATTTTCCAACCTCCAACTGCTTTTTCATTCTTGCTTTCTAACACCAATAAAAAAATAAAATTTCACTGAATATCAAAAAGACACAGTTAAAGTTAATACAATTTTTATCGCTCTTTTTAAGGCGTGGCAGATTTATGAGACTGAAATAGGTCGTTAAGTACCCTACGTATATTGGTATTTTCAGACTGTTTGTATAAATTGAATGGAATAAACTAACTGATACTAAGAATTAAAATACTACAAGAGCAAGTCGCCTTCTTCATTGTGAGTGCACTGTTTAAACTACAACCTGTACAATGCACCGTGTTTGCCCCAGTAAAACTCTACTACTGTTACGGTTATAGATTAACGCAGATTGACAGAAGCCGTATGACATTCTATTATACACGGGAACGCCCAACACACCTCCTAAAAATACACAACGTGAGGCTTTTACAAGCTGCTAGTGTGTTTACTTTATACTCAAATGCCAATAAAGAGTGTCGCTTAAAATTGTAAAATAAAGTTTCACCATACCATATTATCCACAAGGACTAAAGAATGTACTGTCCTTGTAGTCAGTACTCACAAAATATTATGAGTTGTTCTCTGATAAACGAAAGATACAAATCAGTAAAAATGGGGAGAGGGGGAGAACAGTTAAAAAAGAGGGCGGATTTTGGTATCAGTGGCAACGCATCTCATTAACATAAGATGACCCTCTCTTGTAGTAACTTGCTATGCGATGGGCATGATTCGTCTAACGGCAATCCATTCGTATTTACGAGATGAAACATCACATCTCAACATATTTCCCCTAGACTCATAGCCTGCTGGTGCTTATCCCGCTTTCCTTTGCTTCGGTGCGCACCTTGTGTGCACCACTTCATCACTTGGTGGAGAGCGTTTTATTGCCCTGGAGTGGTGACACGGATGGCTATACACCATTCAACAATAATCTGATCTGTAGCCTTTGCGTTTGAAGTATAGGTCAGAGAGACGATGTCCCACCAACAAGCAAATGGCATAATAATCGATCAACAAATTAATCACAAAACGGTCGTTATAAGTATAGTTGAACAAAACCCGAGCACTTAAATATGATTTAAGTTTTCAGATTTACAACTTACAAGAACTGCGTATCAATTCAGCAAGCTCACATAGGAACTAGGCAATTTCATTGTTTATACGCATTTGCTACCTCCGCCATTTGATCTGAAGTGGCCATGGAACTCGAGTTGCCCAGGAAATTTCCAGCGCACCGCACGGCTCACACGTTATGAAGAGCAATAAAACGTTTTTCTCGTATAATTTTGACCACCTCACCGCATCAATGGAACTTCCTATTATTCGATATCATTTTAAGCACACCACTTCTGGCCAGTTTTAACACATGGAAGTTTGGGTAGTCTGAAGCTATTCAGCGATACTGGCAATTTCACATAGGTGATAATGCAAGCTAACATTTCAGTTAAAAAGGGACAAAGACTCATTCAGCCAAATTTTCATTGATGAAGTAAATTCCATCTTTCTTCTCTCCTTTGATAAAATCATTTTTATTTTTCATAATATGAATAATGCACATTCATTATAGAACAGGAGCTATTCATACATTTAACAATCCTTGAATGAACATTACTAAAAAAGGTCACACTTAAAACTTTTAACACCTTCGTGAAATAATTCAAACGAGGATTACTGCATTTTCATATGTTTTCCTTTCTTACATCTTGTTTGTTCACTTCGTTTAGGAAACCCATAAGCCTAATGCTAAAAATCTAATCTTTCCGATACTTGTTCTGCTCTGCACATTTTTATGACAACTCAAAGCTTGAAATAAGGATCAAAGAAACGTGGCGAACATCTTTGCGGCGCATGACAGTTTCCAGGCAAATGTTTCTAGTTCATCTGCAGGGGACATTCACCCTGACAGTTCTAGTTCAAATTTCCACGGTCAATTTGTTTGAACCGACATCCTCGAAGACAAACACTCAACCAAAGTGTAAGAGTTATAGCTAACAGGGACGTATTCTAAAGAAAGCTCCCTAGCTGTACCAAAAGACGACATTTCCTTGGAGCTAGTACGTATGTTAGATTGGTTTTTTTAATAAACTCCGGTAAACATTGAGCATGACACGCATGGCTAAAAAGAGTTTCCCTACATTTTGAAACGTCCTGTTGTTGTCGTTGTTGGCGTCGACGTCGTTGTTAGCGTCGTCGTCGTTGTTGTTGTTTAGAAAAATTAAGAAAATTATACAGGGAATGACTGTGAATATATATATATAAATATGTTATGTATATATATATAATATATATATACATATATACTACTTACTCGTGACGAATCTGATATCCAAATCTGATATTCAAAATTACTAGCCAACTCTATGCAAAGTTGGCGTTGAATTTGATGTAATGTATATTGCACTTTTGTCACATAGGCTATCATTTTACATTGTCTTTATTGCCGAATAGTATTTTTTGTCATTTTTTTTTCAAACCAGTGAATATTTACGCGACATCGATGGAAAGACCTGTCCAAATTACCGACGTTGCGTTATATGACAGCATTCAAAGCAAAGGTCCTGATAGCTTCTTGAGTTATGTAAAGATAGGTGCAAGCAACAGTCGTTTTGTTCTTTTCAAGAGGTAATTTTTCTAAGGTGGCTCCAATGCTCACTGAAATCAGTATTTATTGGGCAGGTTTTTGCAAATTTACTCTTCATTCAGCTCTTTTAAAAACTTTTGAAATAATATTACCTGTTACGCTACTTCATACCCATCTCTTATCCAAAGCTCAAGACGATGGCGTTGTTTGTGAAACAAAACAGGACAAACCCGATCAAAATGATTACTAAGAAGGTGATGAAAGAATAAATCCCACTACGGAAAACTGTTGTTCTCTTTCTTAGGGATGCACCAGATATCAGGTCCGGTTGGTATATCCTGCCCGATAATGCAAAATTATCCGGTTCCAGTTCCGGTCAGATCTTTGAAGAAATCCGGCCAGATTTTCCTCAATTTTTTACCAGAACTACCTCCACCATCAAAAGATAGGGGTAGCTTCACTGACGAATTGGAACTACTTTAACAACAGTTTCTTTTTTCTGTCCATGTAACATAGCAAAGAAGTGTCCCTTTAGGGTGCTGTGTAGGTTACGTAGTCCTAGTTTTTTTTTTTTTTTTTTTTTTTTTGTGGTGCTTACAGTGACAAAACATTCATATTGCAGTCTTACAGCAATTATGTGCATGTCCAAAATAAGTGGACCTACCAATGAAAACAACTTCAAAGTTAGCCAATGCCCACTTTTATCACTAGGACCTACATTTGTAAATGTTATAATGTATGGATATTTAACAGTTGTTTTAAATTATTTAGTGTGTATATTCAAAATCTCTGTTAATTATTCCTTGACAATATGCACCGACAATCTGAGTCACATTCACTGTCAGTTTGACTATAGAATTGATTTTTGTTGTTTCAAAGAACTTTGCTGTACGTAGAGTAACACTATCACGTAGTCAACCACTAGCTCCTCTGCCTTGCCGCCACCCCTACCTCCTGCCCACATTGTTTTCCTTTACAAGTGAAAATATCCGGTTCCGGGCGGATTTGAAATACTATCTGGCCAAATCTGGTTCCGGCGGGAACCCAAAATTTTGGATCCGGTGCATCCCTACTCTTTCTTACAAGTAAACAATTGTTGGCTAGCTGTGGATGATGATTCAATGTTCAGTTAGTCAAGAACGTTCAGATCTAGGAAACTGGGAATAACCATTCTCACTAATGCACAGGACAAAATTAAATGAAAACTGACAGCTACTTTATCCTTTAACAGCCTCTCCGTAATTAACAAAGACGTTCCAATACATGTAAGAAGTTTCACTTTCGGTTGGTTTCATTTCTTTTTTAATTTGGTTCTCATCACCTCAAGGTGTACACCGTACACAATTATGCTTCTAAAATCATAGCAGGGACATTATCTGATTATCCAAGCAAATGCGCATGAGGAGGAGGCTTTGGCCAGTTAGACCGTCTCTGTTTTCGACCAACAAAACATTTTGATTCGTTCTTGTTATGATCTGAAATCTGAACTTGGCATTTTTGTGCTAATGAAGAAGCTGAACATTTTGTTATCGTTATTATGATTGTAAATTAAAGCAAGACTCGGAACAATGCATGTACACTTTTTTGTCTTTTTGGTTTATTTCCAAGGAAGTCCTTATGTATCCCTGTCAAAGTTTCAACTTCCAATTCGTATTGCTTTACAAACGAAAAACTTTTTCTCTTCGACCCTGCCAAGGCATAATTGGTGTGTTTCAAAAAAGGATATAAAGGCTGCCAGCTGTATGTAGTTGTTTCCCTTAGAAAACGTTAATTCCTCTACCTTGGCGATGTCAGACACGAGGGCAATAACGGGACGTACCCCCCCCCACACACACACACACAAATTTCCGAAAAAATCCGAAAACTTTTTAGTCCCAAAGACGTTTAAGCTATAAATGCACTGGGGTGTGTTTTCGGCCAGGGGGTTGTCATTTGGAAGGAGATGCATCCCTTTGAAGCGGGCCCGTAGCCAACTTTACATTTTAGGGGGGCAAGTGTTGTGATTGAGGGGGAATAAAATTTTCTCCTTATTTATTTATTACTAACTATCAGTGGCGCCGCCAGGCTTTGGTGACATAGGGCACCACGGATGATGTCATAATTTTACCTCCGTTAAACTTCCATGTTTGCGTAAATTGCACCCTTTTTTATGTGCCCTGCGTTTTTGTACAGCAGTGGGATCCTTCCTTTGTCACTTCATAAAGGTGCCGTACTGGGGGAGGGAAGTAATGGGAGGGGGTGTTCTGGGGAGGGGGTGTTCCTTCCCCTTTCAGAATTTTTCTTTAATTTAAGGTTGATTAGGTGCAACATCGTGCTATCTTTAGGATATTTTCGGAGCTGATCATATATATGACTGGGAAATGTCCATAATTTAGTGAACTCTACGTTTTGGTTAGGTGAAAGAGGAGACTTTGCTGTCTAAGAGAAAAATGCGTTGTCAACAAATCTCCTGAAGCCCCCCCCTTTTTTTTGGGCTACTGTACTGCCTTCTATTCGGGATAGCGTTTTACACTTATACACGTACGTGGAGTCCACAAAATCATTCTTTGACTATTACCCAAATTCCCATTTGTTTCATCTGCATAAAATGGCATCTAAAGCTGGAAGATACCTGTATAGGGATCCCGGAAGCTCTGAATCAATCCTATAAAATGGGGGCAACGACATAATGCTTACAGTGGTGTAGCCAAGATTTTTCTAACGGGTTGTCATGTAGCACATCACGTCATTGCCGGCCTGGAGGAGGGGTGTGCCCCTCCCCTTAGAAATTTTTTGAAAAATTAGTCGTCCTTACATGCAATCTGATGCCACATGTGATACCTTTTAAAGTAAAATTTTCTGTTAAAATTTTTTACGTATATTAGGTACTAAAAATTGGCATCAGTGAGGGAGGCCCATGGCCCAATGCCCCCCCCCCCCGAATACGCCACTGAATGCTTATTACCTGACATACAAATCATAATACAGAGTATGATGCCGAGCAATTTAAAACTATCGTATTTTTACTAATTTTGAACGGAAATCCAGACAAACAGCTTCCAGCAATGGGGAATTGGCGGGAGGGAAAGGTGCAGGAAGGCGATATTAGACCTCCCTGATAGGTATGGCAAACGCGGTGAAGGACTAACAAGCACGTTTCAGAGTGCTTTTATGTCGTAAGTGTATTAACAGTAACCATCTATACCGATAATGGCTGCGCCCGAAGCGTTCGGTAAAAATTTCTGAAAAATATATTACGGCAAATACGTACATTCAAGTTCCAACCTTCCACATCACGCTACAAATTAGATTGAAAGATACCATACTGATGCAAGGCCCTTACAGATGGCTGTCTCTGTCTTTTGAAAATGTTGTGATCAGAATAGTACTAGGTACCATTTATTATTACCTTAATAATGGTCATGACATGGATTAAAAATCGTGCCGTATGCGGGCGTAGCGCGCCGAAATTTTTCGTTATATAAGACAAAACCTGCATTCAGAATCTGCATCGAGACACTTTCAATTGCCGAACAAACCTACATGCCACTCAAAAAGCCAG
>WURT03046260.1:0-14506 GCA_009936505.3 Holothuria glaberrima
GGATACTTAAAGTTACTTTCAAGGATATTGGAAATTTGGTCAGTATCGGTATATGCAGAATCAATGATGTCATGATTACAGGTGTTGTATTCATTATCATCAGGAATATTTGAAACGTTACTTTCAGAAAAAAAAAATCATTAAGCTTAGAGGCATTTAAATCTAAACAACTATTTGATATGTTCATCGAACGTATGTAGGGAATGATTACGTAATGTATACACTTACTAGAAACCATGGTTTGAAAGGCGAGCCATGAAGGAAGAGGTAAGATATGCAAGTTCTAAGAGGATAAGATATATATTTCAGAAGTTGAAAAGACTGAACATTACTGTCAACAAGAATAAATTACAAACTGTTTAAATCACTCAAGTCATGGATACGTCGTTTTCCTTCACTACCGTCGGGAGCACAATGCAGGTGATGCGACCATCTATACCGTCCAAACAGAAGAGATTTTCGGATGTGTCGAAACTTTTTTTAGTAGTTCTCTGTTTCTCGGTGTAAGGTCTTCCTGAATACCCATGCCAGTTGACTTCAGCTTCCTTCGGGACTTGATGAAACGGGACCGTGCTGCGTAATTTGTGAACTTAACGATAACGGGCCTGTGCCCTTTAGCGTTAGGGTTCCCAATGCGGTGGCTGCGGTCAATGTCTTGTAATGAGAGGGGGGTGTGTAGTTTTCTTCCGCCAGTCTGAGGATGATTTTGTCCGTGTCCATTTCCCGGAATACCTGTGACCATTAGAAAGTTGCGGCGTGAATACTGTTCAAGATTGTTAAGTTCAGCTTTGAGTTCCTCGATGGTAGCGGAACTTCGGTCTGTTTGGTCCTTTAGCTTGGTGAGATTACGATTGCTTTGCTCAAATTTACATTCTAAGTGGTGAATTTTTCCCGTGTGCTCTTCTAGCTATCTAGGGAAGCCTATTTTCGAGCGTCGAACGAACAGCTTCACTATCAGCGGTTGATATAAGGAGTTGTATTTCATTGCTTTCTGAAAGAGACTTGATGATGCTGCTGACCAATTCATTAGTTCATCCTGATCCGAAATTGAACTCTCACTGTTCTTGGACCTGGTAACAGTCGGCATAGCGAAGCAGCGTGGAGGAGCGGATTTTCGTATCGATAAAAAGATAACACACAAGAGAACTATAGAAGAATTATAGCAGCTAGGCCAAATCCTTTGTTAACAAAACATATTATCATCTGATCTTTGACCTGGTGAGTACTAAAGGGTGGCTTGACCGGGTCCTCCGCCAGGTCACACGAAAAAGTTTCACTTAAAAGCTAGGCTTTATGATGAAGCAACGGTGGAAACTGTAGGCTGCTTCTTCCTCTGATCAGATGTAAAGTGAGAAACGTTTAGTCTTTTAAGAAAGAATGCAATCAATTCTAAACCCTCAGAGGACTGAAGAACGTATCGTCTACCCCACGTTAAGGTAGAACACACATTAGAATGGTAAAATGTCCATGCCTGGTATGTAAAATCGTGGTTTTTTGTTGCGGATTAAAGTTAAGAACGATACGCCTTGGACAAACTATGACGGTATCTACTGTTAATAAATGATTTTGTGTATCATACTGAGTCAATAGATCAACTCCAGCTTTCATATCTCATTCTTGTCTTTGAGAGAGGTCACTCTCAGTCATTCACTATTAAGAAGTGAAATTTAAATATTAAAGCTTATATATCTATAGGTGCTTGATGTAGGGGTTGGGCTGTTTCCACCTCCCCCAAGGCAAAAAGTTTTCTTTGTGCAAATTTTAGAAAAAATAGGGTTTCTCCGGTAGTACAGGTAAGAACGGTCCACCCCCTAAAAATATCCCTTATACGCCAATTGCTCTATCTCAGTAAGTTTTCAAGAATGTTGAACGGGGCACATCTATATCTTTTACGGCAGGTGTGCCCTGCATGCGCAATAAAAATTCAGTTTTTGTTCAAACGGAAAATCTATGTCAAATGTCAAAATATATGCCTTTTTAACTATCATACGAAATCAGTTATGCAGTACTGTTTACACATACACTTTTCAGTTTATATCTAAGTTAATATATATTAACTGTCTATGTTGAAACCAGTTTTACCAGCAATGAAAAGCATCTTTGTAATCCAATTCAAAGCATTATTCATTTTGACGTATGGTAATCAAATCCGAGCATTCTCTCGCTTAACACGGGCCGGATGAAAATCATTCATGGCTGGCAAACAGTCATAACATGTAATTTGCCTCGAAAATGGACATATCTTCTGCTCAAGAGAGGGTGTCTTTCATTAGTCCCTATTCATGCGTCTGTGTTGAATTTTTTGTAACTGCTTCGTAATGAAGAATTAGTAAGACGGTGAATTACAGTTACCACTGCAGCAGTATTGACTTTTGCTGCAGGGGGTAATTGATTGATAAAAAATGATACATAAAGCAAATTTATCGACGAGTGGCTACATTATTACCCATTCCTTCCCTTCCTTCCCTTTCTTCCCTTCCATTCCCTTCTTTTCAGATTCCCCACCCCAACCTACCACACAAAGATTCCTACACGTCTCAAAATACTTTCACATCTTGGGTATGGCGATGCACAGCGTGGTAAGAGTCCAGTAATTATTCGTACTCAGTTCATCGATATGAAACCATATAGAGATGGTAATTCCTTCTCATAGTTTTACATTTTCAAGTTGTCTCCCAGCTCACATTATTTACAGGTGTGTGCGCTATTCAAAGACATGCAGAGAAAATCTATAAATAGTCACAGTGATGTAATAATTGAATTTAGAGAGTTTCTTATAATATTTCGGCTTTAATTTTAAATCTGTTGGCGCGTACTTAAAGCCTTCTTTATACAAAAAACTAAGTATGTCAGCAATTCATTCGTTGATCCAGTTAGACGTATTTAGGCCGGGAGGGTTAATATGAGGACGGTTACGGATGACTTTTACCTGTCATGATGTGAGTCACAACCTTTTGACGCATGACGAATATAAGCGATATTCATATCATTGGCAACTATATACCTCAACTGGTAATACAGAACGAAAGAACTGACATCTCTTTTGAAACTGGCGTATTGATGGGTGGGGGTAGAGAATGTCTCCCAATAAACCTTTACTGGGCTCTTCTTTTTCACTCTCCTGGCCCCAGACCTATGGTAGACACATAACGTTTGACAGATTTCTTGTTTGGTAGAGCCGTGTCCTGTGTTAGGAAGTAAAGAATACCAAACTTTCTAACCCTCAAACATGGTGGGGCGGGGGACGGATTTCGACCAACCCTCTCCTTTTGAGCAGCTCCCAAGTACAAGAGCAGCTCCCTGTAAATAAAATGCTGTATCCTCCACGGTCGGTCGATCTTTGTTTGATAGGAGAATCGTTAAGTGCAGGAAGAAGCACCGCGATTGCAAAAGTTGATGTAAAATCAGTGTGAAGACAAAAGAAACATGAACTGACAGGAAGAAGTAAGTTGGCTCTGGTGGTAAAAGGAAATGCTAGCATTTATTTGAGATTTTAGTCAAGTTTCATCACTAGTCTCATGTGTTACCCCACTTCTGCCACCAACTGACCTTATTTTTCATCTACCTTCCATCCACGGTTTGACTATCACACTAAGCTGCTGTTGACACCATCTGCACTTTTAAACCTCAAGGCTGCCGCTTACTGTTATCAGGTTACGAAAAGTGACCGAAAAAATTTCCGGATAGACTTGGTGCAGCTTTCTAACAAGATTTATTTACACAGGCACTTGGATTCCAGGAGCACGCACAACCTGTTTCGCGTCCAAGTTACCTTCGAAATATTTTGATCGATGGTCTGACGTAATGCTATTTGAACAGCCGTACGGGGATCCCCAGGCAGTGTGATAACGACAGATCCCTGTAAAATTAACCAAAAATTATTTCACAATTGAGGCAAATTACTAGTCTTTCAGAATCTTCAGGTACGTTTGTTTTCGTCGTTGGTTACGACTGTCGGAGCAATGATGGGCGGTAAATTGGTCCGATTATCGGAGACGGGTCAAGGTGTTCACTATTTGTTATCAATTAAAAACTTATTTGACTTCAACACGTACTGAAAAGCCCCCGGGCTCTTTGTGCAATGGTCGTGGATTATAGAGGAATTAAATGATTGAAGAAGGTGAGGTGAGTCTACTGATAATCACAGATATCTACATTCTCTAATTCCAAACAGCAACGGAGGTCGATATTGAAGGGTGTTGTGAAATCGTCATGACACTTTCCTTTTTATTCTCAATGTTTTAACTCAAGCAATCTCCTAAAAGTTCTTATTTATGGATATTGACTGTCAATGAGTCAAATGTGGAAAAAGCTTTTATGTTTAGAGCTGGTCTTCCTGATTTGACCACTTCATTTTGCGACGTTTCACATTTCTTGCTGTATATATTTCATTGTTATGTCCAATCACATGCAAAACATTCTACCTACTTTTCTTACTTCAAAGGCACTAAAATTGGGGACACTTTTTGTCTAAGAATTTTTCAGTCCAACAGGGGAAGTTTCGTAAATTCGGACTTACACTTCAGATGGTGTGTTTATTTCTACATGGCTATAGCTAGGAAGTTAGAGATTACTTGAGTTTGCGGAACTTCCTTGCACTTTACTTTTACAGAGTTCCAGTCCCAGTTCCCCCCACACACACAAGCCAGAGAAATATTGAAATAAGCTTTCTATATGGCGGACGTATCCTGAGAAAGTCACTCTTCCGGCTATTATTTTTTTTTTTTTGGTTCTGAAGATTTGCTGAATTTTGTAAACAAAATAAAGTTAAAATTCCAATTCATGTTTTAAACATATATTATTCAAAGGAATTTGAAGTCTTTATTGCTCTCCGCCATTTTTACGAGACTTCTTTGTAACAAGAGCACAGTTTTGATGATTTACGTACACGTGCGCAAACTTGCGCACGAGCGGCTGGTCACAGCAAAACCTTAGCACAACAAAAGTAGACAAGAAACATGTTCGTGGAATGTGTCACACTATTAAGCAGGGGTGAGGAAACTCCGTCCCGCGGGCCGTATGCGGCCCGCCAGACCGTTTCATCCGGCCCGCGAGGCAATTTATAAATGACAATTCAGAGTCACTTGAAAACTGATTGACAAAAATCTCTCAGCCTACGATGCCCACCGTTTATCCTGCTTATGCAGTACCACTTTCCGGGTATTTCTCGTAAATCTGCTGCGAAACACACCCAGTATATTACTAAAATCCCTGTATGCACAATGTAACATGCCAACCGTTTCGTTAGACATAAATCGGGTGCCGAATCCCTCTACTTCTATAGGTAACGGAAATTTCCGTGGCACATAGGCTACACAACATTTTACAGAATTACACTAGCACATGTGTAGGTCTATCTATTAGAGTATGAAACTCAGAGGGCAATGTATCTGTTTCGGTTCGAAAAGGAGTTGTGGGGCTTAATAACTATCTCTCCAAAGAGTAAATTAAACTTCAAAAAGTGGACAATTTTTCAATGTAAATGAGGAAAAAATAAAGTTGGTCTAAAAATGCGCAGTTTTTTGGCGCGCTTCGCGCGCAACTTTTTATTTGCGCTCATTCATTATTACTTCACACAGGTAAAAAGAGAAATGGTCATATTGTGATAGTTCTGGCCTGTTTAAGCCTTGAGCATTCTATGCCATTTAAAAATGGTGGATGAGTATTCTATTGCCCATAAATTAGTACAAATCCCAGAGCTTCCGGGGCTTCGCTCCAGTTCTTGCTTAGAATTTTGCCCTAGTCCTCCCAAGGGGCTGTTTGGGCCCCTTGACCTGCGCCCTATGGGGAAAGCTTATTGCCCCCTCTCTGTATGCGGCCCGCGAGGGGATTATAATCAAAAACGGTCCTTCAGAGAAAAAAGGTTCCCCCTGCTGTAAAAGATACCGCTCTACTTGAAAAATGGAAGGTCAATAGTTGCACCGACAACATGTTGCAAAAGTTTGAAATCTAGCATGTTTGTGAAGTGTGCGTCAGATTGCAAAGAATATTTGATCAATTACGGGTCGTGAGCCTATAGAGGGCAGTATATAACATACATTTTTTAATGTGCCTTAAAAAATAATTCCATTTGATTACTCAAACGGTAAAATATGAGAAAGTCGAACTAACAATGTACCCAGTAATTAAGAGCCAAAAATGTGATTCTGTTGGAGGTTTACTATTTGCCGGTAATGCCCATTTGTTAAACATGCACCGTTTAGGTATGTAGTTCGGCGTGCACCTCATGTGCTCAGTGCAAGCAGGGAGGTCAGTGTTACAAGATGTTAGAGAGGAGACACAAAAACCAAATTTCTCAGACAATACGTACTTGAAAATGATTTTTATATCAAATTTTGATTGACAGGCTTCTTTGCCCCTATTTCTTACCCTCTGTTGCGAACCCTAATGATGATCTGCCCCTTTCATATGCAAAAACCTCGAAACAGAGGTCATTGTTAAGAAATACGTTAAAGTGAGGCTTGTCGCCGACAATAACCAAGCGTTTATTAAAATTTCTAGTCAAACGATTGCCAATAAATGTTTAAATATTGTTCTTCCTTTGTTTCCTTACTATTTTGATGTGTCGTTTGCTTGAAACATTCAAACCTTAAACACTTCTCCCAATTTGGGCAATTTTACGCATAGCTACGGAATATATACTCTAAATGTAGTGTTTCAGAAACTTCTTCAATGAATTTAAATGAAATGAGATTTATTTTGACGACTAACGACATAAGTTTCAAATTTAACATTTTGATAGGACGACTAGTAGTAACGAGTTCAAGGAAATAAATCAGATCTGCTCATTGTTATTTTGATAATAATTCATTTTTTTTTATTGATCTTGGTTTTGTGATAACCATTTTTAGGATACAAACAAGGTTACCATCGTAAACGAACATTGCTCCGAAGAATCAATAGAATATTGGTACTCTTTGCTAATGCCCCCCCCCCTCATGGTTACAACCTAACCCAACGTATATCTCTACTTATACGCTACAGACTTATACGCTAAAGGCACTACAGACATTTAAAACAAACTTGCATTGGTGAAATGTGCCTGCCAGTGAAATATACATCTCTTTATCTAGTGACACCGGCACGGAGGGGGAAGGGCACGGAGAGGACGTGCCCCTCCAATCGATTTTTGAAAATTCTGAACAATTTATTTTTAAGTGAGACCAAAAGGCGTTTTAGCAATAGATTTCTGTAGGGGTGGGGTGAGGTGTGGTTTTGACTGAGTGATGGATCTATTTAAAGCAATTTCTGTAACAGGGCGTTCTGAAACGTTCAATATTTTCATAAATTCTTCGCAAACTATCAAAATTTTGGCGAGCTTCGCACGCTGTCAGAAACACCTCATCGCTGTGTTTATTATCAATACCGCCTCAGACGTATTTGCAGTATTAATCGGTGAGTGCTTTTATGGCAATTGCTCGTGCCCGGAGTAGGAGTGATTATAGAGGAGCACAACATTGCTAGAGTGCGAATCGGGAATTCAAGAGAAGACACATTTCATGAAAATTGAAAGCTTTTACGAATTACCAGGAAAAAGACTCGCCGTCTGATTGGCAGATAAATTTTATTATGGTATTAAGAGTTTCCTGGGGCAATTCTGCAAGCCAGTGAGCCACAACTGGAAAAAAGGCCGTGGCCGGCCCGACTTAAACCAATTGGTTACAAACTGAGCCGTAAAACCTCATCTAACTAACTAACAAATTCTGCATGGGGTTTTTGTCATGGAAAAGATTTTTAATGCAAAATTTCGGCGGAATCCGTGCGCAGTCGTCACGTTTTGCACTCCGCATCTCATGAACACAGGGTAATAATATTCGGACCAATACGCTCTTCCGAAAAATAGAGGTACATCTTCTCTAGCCAGTACCCTATGTAGGGTATCCGCATCAAGGGAAGATCCTAGAGCAATCTTGTATCACAAGTAGCCTATTCAGTACTATTTGTAGCCTGATATTGAAGACTGGAAGTATGTATGTGTATTTTTGTAGAACGAGTGCCATGCTACGGCTAAATATCAGTAA
The DNA here is from genome assembly GCA_009936505.3 of Holothuria glaberrima. Classification (NCBI taxonomy): domain Eukaryota; kingdom Metazoa; phylum Echinodermata; class Holothuroidea; order Aspidochirotida; family Holothuriidae; genus Holothuria; species Holothuria glaberrima. The sequence goes on from WURT03046260.1 coordinate 8,022, forward strand.
TTCATGGAAAATTCTAAGGATATAGTTTCTGTAGTTCAAAATTTAGCCAAGGTAGCACCATTTTGCATCTTAGTCACGTAACATAAACAAAAATTCCTCAAGGGGAGGAACAGCCAACTAACCACGTAGATAACAGTCCCTTTCCTTACACCCAACCAAAAATAAAATTTCACTGAATTATGAGAATTTTTCAACATATGATCAGTTCGAAAATTTGCCACTATAGCACCCCTTCCCTTAGATCCCTCCCCTAGGACGACACCTGCAGGAGGGGACAGAGGAAGGATTAACAATTGGCACTGACTTTGGGGAACGTTCGGTGGGTCGGATTACAACATAATCTGTTGTGCCCCCAATCACTAACTCCTGTCAGCCCCACTGTCTTTATCGAACAGAATGCCAAGTTAAATGGGGTTAGAAATGTCTTGTCTGGATAGTAGAAAAAAAGTTGGGTGGCTAAGTCAAAATTAAGTTAAGTGGTTACCAGGGTAGAAAAGGTTTATGTACTCCTATACGCTTTTGATTCTTCATGATGACTAAAAGAAGGGGAAGTGTTACAACTTGCCATGTTCCTTCCCCCTGTTAAATAACAGGAATGGCAGATGCCAGCAATCCAATCTGATAGCGCTTGTTGTCAACATTTTTACGGGAAAGAATTCCCGACCCTCCCCCTTCTCGGCAATTTTTGCCATATAAGCTTGTTGGATATCCGAAAGTGAAGCACTGGTCACCAGATGGGGATTGACAGAGGCCTAGGATGCCCGCGCGGCCCTCCCCCACCCCTCACTGCGAAAAAATAATGAAAGGAAAAAAAGAAGAGACAAAAAAAGGATGAAAGGGAAAGAAGAGAGCAAAAAATGAACAAAATTGTCTAAAAACGTATTCAAAATACATTTTTCTGCAGGGGTTGGGTGTAGCGGCACGAGGACTTTGAAAGCGCGTGCCTCCCTACAATCGATTTCCTAAAAAAAATTTTAATGATCTCAAAAGGCGTTTTAGCAATAGATTTCTGCACGGGTTGGAAGAGGTGTATTTTTTACTAAGTGATGGATTTATTTTAATCATTTTCTACCATAAATCATTTGAAAACCATCAAAACTTTTGCTTGCTCCGCGCGCTTATAGCCTCATTGCTGCGCTTATTATAAATACGGTCTCAAACATTTTTACCTAAAGCTTCGTTAAACGTTCCACAAGCTTATTATTCGTGCTCATAGACGTGATAACAGAGGAGCACGAAATTATAAAAATGTAAAGTGTTGGATTTCTTTTCGCCTTTCTTTACTCTTGAGAAGGCATACTTTGAAAAATGAAATCTTTAACGAATTACCAGATAGCAGACTTGCATTCTAATTTGCAGAAACGAAAAAAATTGGGGGTATTTATAGTGTCTCGGTGCATAGCCTGTGTGCAACTAGTTTATCGTAGAGAGGACTTTTGATGCAAAATTTCGGCACGCTTCGCGCGCATTCGTCATTGTTAGCGCTCAATACCTTACAACCATGATTAGGGTAATAAAACGGTGGAATATTATTCTTCCCAAACAAATTTTCGAAAATTACAGGAACACCTCCAATTTCTGTAGTAACCACGCATCAAGTAGGAGGGGGATATCGCAATCTAACATCATGAGTCATGAGTAGCCTATGGTAACACTTGTCAGTTTTGTAGCATGAATTCTGTGAAAGATTGAAAGTATATGTATTTGTTGTAAGACATTTTTCGAAGAAATTTCACGGCGTGCTTCACTCAATGGTCCATGCACTCTGATCGTCTGAGTTATCGCTGTTCATGTTAGTATCGCGATGTTATAGTTGCCCCATACCTTCCCTGTGCCTCTCTCGTGGTACCACCCTTGAAGAAGTCCGCCACATTTAAAATATGCCAAACATGCCAAATACAGCGCCATTTTACACATACGCCACCTCACATTAACAACAAATTATCAGGGGGGGGGGGGGAGTTGCCACCCCTTTCATACCTTATACCCTACCCATAATAAGAACAATTCACTTAATTGTAAGAATTTTTCAAAATATGATCAATGCGAAACTTTGCCAAAGATAGCTCATTTTTGCATCATTTTGACCAACAAATGATTTAAGGAGAGGGAGAACCCTGCCCTTGCAACAAACATTGATGCCAACACGGATCTAATCTCATGTGACATCACGATGGGGGTCCACTTAACTAAGAAACAACTCTCGTGTGTTTCGGAGACAACGATGTTTAGTCTTAATTATACTAAATAATGATACATGATATGCATAGGGTGGCGCTATGAAAGTGCAGAATGTCACCCTGTCCGTGGGGACAGAAATTTAGTTCAGATTAAGGGCCATGACTTTCAAAGTTTCTTCAATGAAGACCCAAAATTTTAGCAAAGTGCGTCAAAAATTCGGAGTCTGTATTGAAGGATATTTGAAAATTTTGCGTTTTTGTTGAGGAAAATTTCAAATTTGGGTTTTTATTGAACAAAAATTAAAATGTTGGGGTGTTATAAGAGAATCGGCCTTCTACATGGTAAAGTCATGAAAATCGTTTGAGCGACTGGTCACCAACTGGGATTACGACTTTGTGAAGAGTTCCTTCCTTTCTACATCCTTGCTATCATTCATACTCCACTCTTTGCAAAACAATCAAAGACTGGGCATGGATACTCAATCCCTTCCAGCCCCGTCAGTGCCAGCAAATCATCTTTGTTGTGAATAATTGAAAATGACTGTGTGGGAGACTAAGTAAGTAAAGATTACAAATTACCTTCTTCAAGACATGTGTCTTTCTGTATATTCGTGTAGTTCTGGAAAACTTGCAGCAAGTTTGAAATGAGCATGCCACCGCTTCAAAAGAGGTAAGAATATGTTTGTGTGATGTTTTTCTTTACATTTTAACTTACACAGAAAGAGTTTGGAATTTGAACTTTGAAAAATGATGATCAAAACATTAGAGTAGATGCTGATGGGTGAGAATATGTGGTAAATTTTCAGAGCATTATTTTCAGATATACCGTAACTGGTTTGTATTGGCCATCATTACCCCCCTCCGAATCTTTCTATTGCTATATCACCTTGTTCCTCTTCCAAAACCTGTCACGGCGATCCTAATAATGAACTGATGGTTTACTTTTGAGGTTTAGAAAACTTTTAAAATACTGTCAACCCTTGAATCACTTCACTGCGGCTATGCCGTCTCGTGTAATGAATGGCACTAGTACCATGAAGAGTATTCGCAGTTGGTAAATGTAGTTTAAATTCTCAAAATGTCGTTTATCCTGCATCCTATATTGTATTATGGTTTGATGGTGCAAAGGAAATAGAAGTTCGTTTTAACCTGTTTACAACGTATTATTTGGGGTACCGTTTGAACTTAACACATGCAGTCCTCTAAAACCTTAAAGGGAATGAGTAGTCACTCCAAAATTATTTTGAAACAACACCTATGCATCTTGCAAATTTCCTTTCAATTTCCCTCATAAATATCTTTGATGATATGTTTCCAAATAAACATATTTCATATTAAAGACACAATAAGAAGTCTGCATGAATGGAACATTTCAGTGACAAAAGTATCGTCACATGATTAAACAGAGCCAGTAATAGTAAGGATATAGAGGTACAGCCATTTAAATGGGGGAGACTGCATTTTCCCTCTAACAAAATCAATGCAAAATGCGATTTTCTCCTAAGGTTGCAGGAAAAATTTTTGGTCTTCCCCATTGAACAGCTGGTAATAGGTCGAGTCTGTAAATTTGAAGTTTGAGTGGAAGTTAAGATGTTCGCAAAGACAGTATGTCCAGGAGTATCACTACTGTTTGTGTGGAGGGCAACCCACTTGAACACTCATTACCAAGTTTCTCTAGCTAACACACTTTTAGTATGTACAGTGCGAATACATCCAAAGTGCCTCGGGCTGTAAAGGGAACCGGCAAACTGGAAAGATCTGTGGAAGGGTCCCGATGTCGATACAGCTGTGCACCGCCTTGTGCAAGCTCAAAGTGGGAAATCCCCCACCCTGAAAAGGTGTGAACGGAACGCACACAGTATTTGGAAATCAATATTGGCCTATCTACCTCTTTTCTAATTACTCTCTCGGACATCCATTGTAAGGTAAGTGTAATTTTCCAAGGTATTGGGAAAATATGGTATGTTATTCACGTTCTACATGGTTTGCAAACAACCGTCTACGATATTCAAGTAGATGGTTGAACCTGTGTTACAGAATCGAAATTTGTATCGCAAATGTCTTCTCTGTGCAGTTTTGAAAATTAAAGGTACACGACAATCCCTGTGAGTAAATGGACCTTATTAATTGTACATGGTGTATTTTGTTGGTACTTTTGATAAAGTGGTGAAGCGGCTATTCAAGACAAGTAATTGTTTGATCATTAAATAAGTAAGATAACAAAGTACGCCTTCTACAGAAGGATTGACAGGATCCATGGTAACTCTCACTGTTATGTTTTTGATAAGAAAACCTTGTTTTAGCACTTAGAAAAATCGAAAGCGCTCTATGAAAGCTTTCCCAAACGTCACCTCGGGTACTGCAGGGAGCTGAAAGACACCAGCTTCCTGCGTACTGCAAGCATTTTACGAGCCTGCACAACTGCCCGTGTAGTCTGACGCTGCTCGGCATTTGGCAAAGATGTTAGAAGCTAGGGCCGCTGGATTTCAACCCGATCTGTTCCTTTCGAAGATTTTGCCCTTTATTTATCTCCACTTTCGTGGGGGGGGGGGGGGTTAGTCAGTACCGTCAGTTAGAATAAAGAACGCGAATTTTTCACAAAGACAAGTCTGCACGGCCGTCAGTTGGTAAAATAAATACTTTTTTGAGGTCAGGAAGGTGTCATTTAACTATTCATATGAAAGGGTCTACGTCGTCTTACGATAGGCACACTTTCTTCTTTGTGAAAATTGATACACTATAGTATTTGTAATTGCTTACCCTTACTGACCTGTCGAAACCCATGTTTTGCCAGTTTACCAATAGCAAAGTCCTCCGCTTTAAGCACTGTATTAACTCTTCCGACATTACAAGTAACAGCTCTACAGGGGCGTCACTATACCGGGGGTGCTGCACCCCCAGATATTTTCAGTTTTGTCGGTCGGGACAATTTAGCCATCTGTTAGGAAAAATTGCCACGTTCTTGCAATTCACTGACTTTCTCAGAAAAAATCTTTTATTTAAGGCTACAGAAATGTCTGGAAATTTTATGATTTCTACCTTTTACTTAAAACGGAATATACTGTTGGGTAGAAATATTGCTTTGGATACGTTAGAACAGAGACCTAACCTCTCACACATTTAAGTGTATTGGAAAACTATTCTGTTTAGCGGGAAATTATCATATACTGTTGGGAAGGTAATCACAAACAAAGGGTTCTGTGTCAGTTAGTGATCTCTACTATGCACTATCGGGAATCTATTCTTATAAAGAAATCCAGGTTGTTGGGAAAATAGAAATACCGTATTGCATAATTGTCTGCCATGAAATAGACACCATGTCCGAAACTATGAAATAAAAGCCTTCTGGAATGTAATGCAACCCAACCTGACTGCTCGTCGGAGATAACTTGTCGGTATAAGTGGTCAGGTGCGTGGGGTCGCAGTCGGAATGCAGGTTAACTTTATCCTCAACGTACTGTCGATGTGGATATATTCAAAAGTCTATCTACTAGACACACTAGTAGTCACATTTGGAGCGAGATATTTGAACCGTCACCTGATTTCCAACTGTTTTTACTGGTCTATATTCATAAAAAACGACCTTTCTTACCTGTGACGACCCCAGTCCCCAACCACCCCGACAGTACTACGAAAATCAGATAGTTTGATGTTTCCAATGTGGTCGAAGAAGAGTGTCGGATTGCAATCGGTGCCGACAGTCAGGTTGAGAACAAAACTTCACACCTAATCGACCCTACTGCCATGCGACTGGTTTTCACTTGCACTGGTTTTCAACTTATTCAAATCGTGAAGTCGGTAGCGTTCGCGTTTGCTGTAAATTCGAAAATGCTTACACTTTGTATTCCGATGGTTGCGAAAGAGGCTCCTTCTGTAGATGCAGTGCCTAAAACATTACTAAAAGGTGTGTAAAATGCTATATGCGTTTGCGCGCATCATTCATTTTAAATTGTTGTCCAAGGAGGACAAATTGTTGTCCAAGGAGAACAAATTGTTGTCAAGAAGGACGGAGAGTGCCTTGGATTATTGCGAAACCTCGTGCTCACTCGAAGGTAGCAATCACCCTTTGGTGGCCATGAACGACACAGTGTGGACTGTAGAGGCTTCGGCAGGAATGGCATGCATGTAGGCTAAAGCGGTATTGAGGCTTTTCTCAGTCTGAAAAATATTCCTGTGTGGTAGCACAAAAGCGGGCTACACGAATCTGCTCCGTGCCTTGCCGTATTATATAATAATAATAATAATAATAATAATAATAATAATAATAATAATAATAATAATAATAACAACAACAACAACAACAAC
>WURT03046271.1:0-14505 GCA_009936505.3 Holothuria glaberrima
GTGTGTAAAACTTTATTAAAGTCAATGGCAGCTTGAAACTTTCTAGTGAGCGAATTTTTTTGCAGTCAGTCAGTCAGTCAGCTAGTTAGATGAGGTTTTACGGCTCAGTTTCTAACCAATTGGTTTAAGTCGAGCCGGCCACCGCCTTTTTTCCAGTTGTAGCTCACTGGCTTGTTTTCCCTACTCCATTGCTTATGCTAAGCACCAAGCACAATGACAGTAAGTTCCATTTTTAAAGTCTTCGGTATGACCTGGCCAGAATCATATTACCAACGAGAGAGACTGCCCATTTGTGGGGAGCCCGTTTTTGTAACATACTTTTATAGAAACATATATCATAAGGCTTCTCAAGTATTTTGGACTGCGAGCCTTAAATTAAGAATCGTTGTTACAGCCAGAACCCAACCAAGCAGTTTGATTTCTTACTTTAATTTTTGGCCGTGTTAATATTCCTTGGACATTTACGTGCACGTCCAGAGCTGAAAATGGCTGCAGTGGCTCCACTTTTGTTACGACGTAAGGTTATATCCAGAGCATCGGCACTGATTGCCAAGGCGTTAATTGGAAGAAGCGTGCATGAGTGACCGAACTAGAATACTAAGACATGTGACAATTGTGAATTACGAACTTCGTAGCCACCATATTACCTTCACTTTTTATAAATTGTATCGTCCGTTGTGGCCCGTCTGTGGCAATCATTTTCCTTCGGAAGGCTTCAGCAACAATAGCTTTGTAAGGATTTCTAAGCAATAAGATGGCACCCTCGTGAAATTCTTTGACATTGTGTTCATTAAAAAGATGGGTTTTGATGCACAAAGTTGACCCAGTGTTGTAGTTTATGTTGCCGCCAAGGAAAACTGAAACAGAAAAAAAATCTACTTACAGCTTGGTCAGCGCCTGATTAAAAATGGAGGCATAACATGCCTTACCGTCCGTCCGTCGATCGTCAACACATGTAAAATACGGACCTTTGTTCGAAACTTCACTCTAGACAAAAGTTGTCTTTCCATAAATCTATGGTGCCTTTAAGGATGCATGGTCTTTATTCTACGGCATATGCGTAACTTGTCAAACACGTGACACCACAAGCCGCAAGAATTCAGTGTTTACAAATGTTAATTCTGTCGGTTTTGCACAAAACAAATTGACATCCCTATAGATATTTAAATGACGTTCTAGCTATCACCCACCGATCATGTGATTCATGTCCACTTAACGGTGACCAAATGAGGAAGTCTTCAGCTCGTCCCTGTTTCCATAATCACCAAACAATCGGTAAATATGAATAGCCCATTTGAATTTTCATTTAGTTAAAAATGATAGGTTCAACGTTCAACTGAAACAGAAGTAAATGCATTTCCCCCATTTGACACTCATACGGAAAACGAAATATTGATTCCTCAGTTCCTGGAGGAGGAAAAACAACGTTAAAACAATGTTAGTTATGACGATAGTCAAATTTCCTGAACATGAGATTTCAAAAAGTGAATATGTTTAGATGCAACATGTAAAGCCAGAGAAGTGCCATTTCCAGCGACCTGGGAAGCATTTTCTGCCGAAAGTTTCTTGCAAGCTAAGCGCCAAGCTATGGTCAGATAGTGGTGTTTCGCTTAGATAGTGGGCCTAATCGTGAAAAGGCCCCCAAACTATTCTGGCCCGGGCCCAAACAAGCTAAATCCCGCATTGAGCCAGGTCCGTACTTCTAGAATTCAAGGTAAAGGGCGCACTGGAAGCTATTAAGCCCCTTTCAAGACCTCGTCCGGTTACAGGCCTCACTACAAGTCAAATTAAAGCTAGGAGATTGCGTTGAGAGATGTTAGACGGTCGCAGGATGTAGCATTTTGGCATATCCCGAGGGCTGAGTGCACTGAGAAGTCAAGATCAGGCAGGAATGGTAGGACAGTGCATGCCGGCCTCCTATCGCTGGCCCACTCCTGCATTCCGCGACGGGGATGGGCCTACTTCATCATTGCAGACTGGCTGAGTAAGACAGATGATTACACATCTCGTTGTTAAGTGAATGTAGAGAGTACATTGTAGTAACATGCTATATTATACAGGATATTATAATGACCAAGCAGTGCATCTTTGTCGGGGATGTTGTAATTCACGTTTAAGCTTTTCATGACACAGTGAAAGGCCAGCAAAGCATAGTCAGCTAGTTAACTGGTCCGTCCTCGGGAGCTTCAGTCCGGCGTGCAACCAACTTCGTCGGCTGGGCAACAGATTTTAGAGGCAAGCCTATGCCAAGTGGGAGGAAAGCCGGAGTACCCGGAGAAAAACCCACGTGCATCGAGTATGAATGGAACCCTCGCAAATGCATGTGACACATATTTTTGCACAACAGCTTAAGTAGACCACAGTCACCTTATACCAGGCGCGCTTACCTAGCTGTTTATTTGGGGGCGTGCAACTCCGCTGCAGGATGAAAGGGAAAACAAGTTGCTATACACTTCGTCATGGGTCGCTACACTCGGTATTTGTCAAAACTGAAGTCTCGCCCAGCGGGTAAAGTATTTTACATATGCGGATTATTACCTTTTGAACCGACACTTTGTTGACTTTCTGATTTCCAGTAAATACTACCAGTATAAATTCCCGTCGCATGTTCTAAGAGACTCCTGGTCCAAGTATTGCCAGATCGGGGAAAGCTGGCAAGAGCTATGAGAGGCATGGATCCCTCAGGCTTTAGTCTTATCTCTGAGCAACGAAAGTCTATAATAGTAAGAACGAAACAAGCATGATAAGGCTAATTGCAATTGTACGTATTACTGGGTAAAGGACTTTTCAAACGGAAAATGCATGTACCCCGGTAGTACACTAGTTCAGGAATGGCTCAGATCGATCATGTGACAATATTTTTGACACTTATTTCTTAAATGTATGCAGAATAACTCCTTGGTTTACCTTCAATATTCATTGATTTTATCAAGAAACATTACAAAAAATACTTGTGAGAGAAAAAAGAGGAGATATGTAAGATTCAGCAAAGTTTTGAATATAAACTTGGGGTGACTGCCTTCTCCCTTAAGGTGACACCTCCTTGTTCCGACCCCTGTATGTTCCTACACACGTAACCAGCCACCCTAACCGAACCTTAGCATAACCCTCAACCTAACACTGACCTTCATGTACACTTGTCGGAATATCGAAGTATAGTCGGGACATACTATGTTGACATATCTATATATCGATAAGCCGCGACACGAAACCAACTGTCACGACATCAACATTGGCTTGAAAATGTCGCGATATGATGTCGAGAAAATAGAACATCCTTTTTTTCAATCTAAATGCACATTCAAGTACAAATTATTATGTTTTACTGATCACTGAACTATTTAACTTTGCATTCCACTTTCACTAGTTTAAGGATACAAGAGTAAAATAATTCGAATATTGTAAAGACATCGCAAATTATGTTCATCGTTATGAAAGCCACTTACAAAGTATATACCACTGGGCAGGCCCGTAACCAAGGGGAGCATTTGGGGGCCGCCTCCCCCCCCCCCGCTCTTTGGCATGATAGTCAGGCCCCTGTGCAATGGCACACTTTCAAATTTTCATATTTTCCTCAGCACATAAAATGACAAAAGTAAGATTCCTAATCCCCACTGGTTATGGCGTAGTGGATCAGAACAGTGGGACGTCATATGGCCGCACAGGCCAACACTCCACTTGAGGAGTTCTCGCAACGTTACGAGTTTTGTGCATCCTCAGTTATCAGGTTATGTTTCTCACAATACGTACATACACAGTGCGTGCGTATATTGTCACGTCTGCATGAACGAAACTCTGAATTTGAAGCTGTCACCTTACTTTTTTGTTTTGTTAGAGTGGGCTTACTGTTCTGACAAGTGAAGGTTCAAGGTATTGTGAAACTATTGTAATTTTAAGTGGAATAGAAGTGGCTCTGACTTACCCCCTGACAAATTGCAGTTGGTTTGGAAGGAACCATCAATGTATGATGCTTAGGCTACATTTCATAGAATTTAATTTCTTGCAAATCTTGAATGAGAATATTACTGGCTGTTTTTCTTATTGTGACTACTGGCCAAATATCTGCAAACAATGAAGGAACTTTGAATTTTCATGACCACCAGAATCTGACAGCTTATTTCAAGGGCGTGGGAAGCTGGGACTGAGGGCGACAGCCCCAGCGAAATTTGTGGGAGCGGAAGTATGCTTCACCCCCCCCCCTCCCCACACACACACACACGCACACTTTTCAAGGACGAAAACCCCTTATTTTGTCTCTTCTGTAAGAAATGCCAAATATTTACGGTATTTTACCTTAACATTTGTCCAAAATAATGCACCAAATTGCATTTATGTCCCTGAAATATCCAAAATTTTTCCAAAGGGAACCCTTATTTGTCTCTTCTGTAAGAAACGTCAATACTTTGCAGTAATTTAAGTAAGAAATGGTAAAAAATTGGGATAATTTAAGTAAGAAATATCAAAATCTTGCAGTAGTTTACCTTAAAAATTGTCAAAAATTATGCACCGAATCGCATCTAAGGACCCTCATATATCCAAAAATTATCTCCTCCCCTTTGAAAAAAATGTCAAAAATTTGCAGTAATTTAAAAGGAGATGGCAGTCCCCCCGGATTTATTTTCAAAAGTTTGCTAAATCTTACAGATCTCTTCTTATTTCTCTCATTTTCATAATGTTCCTGTGTCAATTCATTGAATATTGAGGTTAAACCAATGAGTTATTCTGCATAAATTTAGGGAATAAGTAACAAAAATATTGTCACATGATTGATAGGAGCCATTCCTGAACTAGTGTACCAGGGTACATTGCTTCAAACTGGGGGACTGCATTTTCCCTGTAAGTAAGAAATGTAAAACATTTGCAGTAATTTACCTTAAAATTTGTCAAAAATGATGTACCAAATCGCATCTAAGGCCCTCACATATCCAAAAGTTTCTCTTCCCCTCTGGAAGAAATATCAAAAATTTGCAGTATGTTGCCTTAAGATTTGCCCAAAATAATGCACCAAATCGCATTTAAGGACCCCTCAAATATACAAAAAGTTCGAAGTTAGAACCAGTAAGCGACAAAAGTGCGAATCCTTGATCGTCAAGTAGTCTGGGGAAAACTTTAAAATTAGACACTGTATACAATGGTTCCAGGCATCTGATAATCAAGATATAACTTTGTAGTGCAGCTCTGGGATAGTCTAAAAAATAGTGGGAAAAAGGGAGAGGTTGGAGCCGGAACACCTCCCCCTTTGGATCGGCTCCTTCTAACAGAATACACTAAACTAATTAGTGACTTCGTTTTAAGTTGTTTGCAATAGAACTATATTTTAACATTTCTGAAATTCCTAATTCGCCGCGACTTCAAATTGTCGAGTCTACATCTGGATGGAGTTACCTAAGTAGGATGGCTTCATAAAGGATTTTTTTTGGATAAAATTGTGACCACTGATTAGTTTCATGCTAGATTCTTTCAAAGCATAATGTGACTTCACACCTGTAAACAATCCCTTGTTTGGGTCAAAAAACACCCGAATATCTGGATATCGATTTAAAGGGGCTCATTGAGTTGATATCGATTATTTTGTGACGAGTATGAGGGAAATCATTTCATTACAATGTTTCTAATGTAACCTCATTACTCATGTATCATTCCTATAGTTACCGAAAATCTGAGAAATTGTAGTTTTTTGGACAGGGATTGGCATATGATTAATTGGCCTAGTACCTTATGGTAAAAAGTGTCTGGTCACGAATTTGTAATAAATGATTTTTAATGATTGATTACCCTATCATTGTCCTTTCAGTTATGAGTCAAATGTGCAGAATCTCTTAGTTTGACCATTTACCATCAAGATGTGAGTAAATCTTAACAAGTGTGAAAAATGTAATAAATTTTGTGAACCACCTCAATAGCCCCTTTAACTGGGAGCGCTTCATGCATGCCGGAACCTATTTAGGAGTCTACATCCCTTAAAATTTTTCTCTTTAAATTGTTTTGTCTTTAAAAAAACGTCCAAAATTACCATGTTAAATACCAAAAGGTTCTGGATTCGAATGGTTCATCCTCCCTTTTTTTGTTAGAAAGTCTTTTAATTGTTTTGTCTTTAAAAACGTCCAAAATTACAATGTTAAATACCAAACTGAGGTTCTGGATTCGAATGATTCATCCCCCACCTTTCTTTCGTTAGAACTTTCCGATCGACACTGCATGCTCTTACTACACACATTCGAGAAAATGGACTATTGAGGGAAGATCAGACAATACCGCTTGTTTTGAAAGTGTTCACCAAAAATAAAATTGTTATATCAATGAAGTCACACTCAACAAACTCAATGGAACCATTCGTACAAGATGTCACCAAAATTTGAAATTTACGCCCTAAAGAGAAAATGAAGTATGTTTAATTGGGTTTACCTAACAAAGCCATGTTCTAAAGATGTAAAATCAAAACTGCACACGAACTTTACAGTCAACATAGGAAGTTCCCAATGCATTACAAAACTATGAAGAGTTTGTTAGGCCAATTAATCCAGACTAATGAAGTACGATACAACGAAGGGAATTTCTTTCCGATGTGGCCATAGTACGGATTGCTCAAAGTGTCATAAAACGTTAAAAGGTTTCACGTTTCAGTACCGTATACCCCCCCTCCCAAAAAAATCCCTCACGTTCAGAAGTGTTAACATATTTTCATTCACCACCTCCCCCTGTGTTTAGTTGCATAGGCGTAGGAAGCTGTTTTCGGCTGGGGGTTGAACGTTGTTTAGGAACGCTGTCCTAGGGAAGAGGTCTAAGGGGTGGCAGTGCCGTCCTTCCCTTTGGAAAATTTTTAAATATTGAGGGTCCTTAGATGTAATTTGGTGCAACCAAATGGGCAAATGTTAAGAAAAATTACCTCAGAAAATTTATGACATTTTACAGAAAAAAATGTAAGGGGTTGGCATCCGCCACAACTTTGACTGGGGGCTTTAGCCCCTCCCACCCCCTTCTTCTCACGGCTATGCTTAGTTGTTAAACACATGGTGCATAATTTTGAAACGAATTTTGCATACAAACGTGTTTACAAAGAGAAGCAAACAAGATTTTATCTGCTACAAGTACACACTTATTTACGGTGTGAATGTTCGTCCTACCTGGAATTTTGGTTCTGTAAAGAGAGAAAGTACCATCCCTTCCACCACAGTTGTAAGTCGGATCTCCTGAGCAAGGAACATTGCACTGTGACGTGGGTACATAGTGAAGAATATCCATTGGTCCAGTGAAGTTGATGCAGTGACACTGAGTCCCGCCAAGTAAACCTACGTAGGTGTTCACCTGTGTGGGCATGAAATGAGAATCCGACTAAAATCATATCAAACGATACACTTGTGAATGGAGGGGCCTTTTTCGTATTGCGTATATGTACTCGCATCAAGCGTCATAAGAGCAATGGGGTAACTTCTCACGAAAACTTTTCAAATCAAGATCTCAGATGGCCTTATTGTCTTGGCCTAAGGTATTCCGATGATATACTTGTCATCATGACAATGTCATGTTATTCTATATTCCGAGTGTGTGAAACTTATTCCGTATTCCCAACGTGTAACATGTAGATTCGGTGATAGTATATTAGCTGACGCCACATCCTTGGACTCCGTGTGTGGAACAGCGTCCCAATTGAGCTTCGTCGGCTATCCCTGGTTGGCCTTTTCACATAGAAAAAGGCCTTATCGTAAGACCGATCGAGGGATATGCTGGTATGCCCCCCTCCCTACAATATTCGAGCACAAACTCAATCGATCCACAAACCATGAAATTTATAGATTTATGTAGGGGTTGAGCGAGGTTGAGGTAAAAATTGAAAACCTTTTATGCCTTCTACAACGAATCAATCCCAAATTTCCAAATTTTAGAGCTCTTCTTGCGTTTTCAACTCTATACTTTTTTCGTGGATACCAAAAGAAGGATTCGCGTATTTGATCTATAACCCTACACAGCGGGAGCGGCACGGGCAGTACCCCCTCCCCTTGCAGAAATCTCCCTGAAGTAAATATATATAACATAAATTTTCGAAGACTTTGTTTATTAAGGAATACCGAAAGATGGTTTGGATGTGATGTACCGTAACCTTTACGGAACGATGCGTGCATTTCCCAGGCATTATGGAGAGCATTTTTTGCAAAAGTTTTTATTTGAGTTCTTTAAGCTGAACTACAGCTAAGACCGACTGCATGGTCAAGTGGAGAGAGCATCCGACTTGCAGCCGGAAGGTCGGGGGTTCGAATCCTGGCTGGGTCAAACCAAACACTTTAAAAATGGAACATATTTGCCATGGTGATTGGTGCTCACTATGGCAATAGTTAGTTAGTCAGGTAGGTAGATGAGGTTTTACGGCTCAGTTTCTAACCAATTGGTTTAAGTCGGGCCGTGGGCCGGCCACGGCCTTTTTCCATTTGTGGCTCACTGGCTTGTTTTCCCTACTCCATTGCTTATGCTGAGCACCAAGCACAATGGCAGTAGGTTCCATTTTTAAAGTCTTTGGTATGCCGCCCTGCCAGGATTCAAACCCCCGACCTTCCGGCTGCAAAGCATACCGGTAAGCAATGGAGTAGGGAAAACAAGCCAGTGAGTCACAACTGGACAAAAGGCCGTGGCCGGCCCGACTTAAACCATTTGGTTACAAACCGAGCCGTAAAACCTCATCAAACTAACTAGCTTAACGACAACTGATTGCAGTTTGCCAAAATATTTAGGCTGCTAAGAGGCATACATCCATCGGTAGATTTCACCGGTACTGCTTCTATGGGTTGCGGTTCGTAGGGTAACAGATCGGAGGCTCACACTACAGGTCGGATGGGAGGAAACGGGCCGTATCTCTAATGTTTGGGAAAGGCATACAATGTTAATGGATAATTGACAACTTCAGTAGGAACACCTTTGTGACAGACATGTTTCTGTTGGGAAAAACACAAATCTTTTCTTCGCATGATGTAAGATTCTTTTAATAATCTTATACTACACAACAATTAATGTAAAAGCATGTCCGTAGCCAAACTGGTACTGAAAAGGGCGACATAGTTTCCAAGCAAGGGAAAAATATTTCTTTAGGAGGCGAGCTGTGCTAAAATGCTTTACAGCAATGGAGAGTTTTTATTTTCTAGCGGAGTTTCTGGGGGAGTCCTGTTCCCCCCTCATTGGACACGTGATCGAGTTAAAAGCCCTCTGCAGGGATTCTGAAGTGTTTTAGGACAAACACCACATTTTCTTCTGTCTTTATTTATCATTGCAATTATATTAGCGATTGATTTGTTTTCTCAAACTATGCTTATGTCTTCCTCCGGTCACTTTAATGCTACCCCGCGGAGTGGACGAAGTTTTTCATACATTTTATCGCAGGGGGCGGCTGTCGAAGGGGATGGCAACCACAGAGGCGCTACGGTACGCAAGCTACTTTAATGCACGTCACGGTCCATAAAAGGCTTGTCTGCCGCCACTCAAGCACCTATGTTCTACAATGTTCTTCTATTATGCGTCATGGTGTTGCAATGTGTGTTCCAGGTTTTGGCGCAGTCTAAGAAAATCGCAATAACTCAGATATATTTACCTTCTTATTACATTGATTGATGCATCTCACGACAGTCATCTGTTGGTTATCTTCCACTTGAACCATGTAAAAATCTTTCTTCAAGGAGTCGAAGAACTTAATGCAACCTCTGTATGTCCCCGGTGCTGATAAATTACTCCATGTCTGAAACGTCTGGCCGACAGCTGAAATCCATAAAATATGTTATGGTTACATTTATAAAATGTTTCAAAATTTAAAGGGTACACATGTATCCGTATAAAGAGATGTACATTCTCATCGATTTTTCGTTACGCTATGTCCTTTTAATATGTGTCAGTGCTTCGACCAATGATATTTTTCTATTCAAAGGAGTTCTATATGATAAGCCTGGGGAAGTTGTCTATCGAGAGGGTGTTTGGACTTAAATATTTTTTTCAGACTGAGCACTTTCCCCCACTTTGTAAACAGGTCTATATGCTAGACACACGTGTCTAATTCCTAAACATTCCGTTTCAAAACATGTTTAATTGCTGAACATTTAGTATATTTAATCGCTAAACATGTTGAGAATTTCAACGTGGGGGAAAGTGACCAATTGCTAAACACGTTTTCTTTTTTTCTCTCGTTTTTTTCTTTTTTTGCTGCAGCAGGCAGTCGTCTTATGCGCAGAGTTACTTGTAGTGAGTACATTATTGGGTACTATACATATAGCGCATCAGTTAGTAATACAATAGAGATTTCCTCCGCCCCTCTCATAGACTTTTTCCTACTGCACAATGTAGACCATGTTGCTGAATGAACCATGCAGTTCGTGCTGTTTGGGGGATTGCAATTATGTAGTAACCAAGAAAAAGAATTCATAGTATTCTACACATGAGAAATCGAAATGGCAATGACGAAGTTCTATAGTTTTTCTTAACCCAGACTTTCTGTATAGAAACCTTACTTTAAGAAATTATATTGAACTGAAGAAAAAGAGTTTGTGGAAGTTCTACGGGTCGTTTGTGAGGGAAAATAAATTTGAAGCACTCGGTAGGTAAAAAGGAAGAAAACTGAAGGTATTGTGCAATGAATTTGCATAATATCCTTCCCCTGTGCAAACTTTGCCAACTGGCATTTTGACTGGGAACACTGTAAACAAATTTGGGTCAACTTGACCCAAAATTGGGAATGCCAAATAATGACCCAATTAAGGTTTTATATGACCCAAATAGAGTTAAAATTTGACCCAAATGTTGGTTTAGTTCCCTCGTGACCAAAGTTTTTATAGAGTAAGTGTCAGGAGGATGCATTACTCTAAATCTTGATTAGCTTAAAATCCCAGTACTCAGTCATAATATACAAATTTGTGAACAGTCAATGGTACCTGTAGCTTGTAACCTGTTGAGAAATCCTAGCAAGTTAAGACTCAAAAGGCCCGGTGGTGTTGACCTAGAGCTAAATTCATTTATTATGTAGACTGTATAATGTCTCAATTATATACTTTCTTTGATATACATACAGTCAACTTTATGAAATTTTCTAACATTCCATGTTGTCAATTTTCCGAAATGATGAGCCACCGGGTGCTTGTATTTTATTATTTAAACTTCCGTTACTAAAATATTCACCAAAGAAAACAAGTGCATTGCAATGTTGCTTAAGTGACAATACAGACAAACTTTATGCCGTTAATTTACTGTTCATTTTCAATGCTAATATCTCGATAACCGAAAAACATCCGTGCGTACTTTTAAAGGTCATAAGCAGTTGCTCAAAATTTATTTTGAAACAATAGCTAATGGTGTCACAAAAACTCTTATCCCTCTTCCAAGTATCTTTGAATCTTTGTGATATTTTAGGACATAAATATTGCTTATTCAAGGTTTAACAAGTAGTTGCTCCTTGTAAATTTTACAATTGAGCGACAAAAATACTGTCTCATGATTCTAAAGACCCATTCGGGAAAAAGGACAGTCTACTATACAATTTTTATTGGGGTGAATGCATTCTCCCTTTAAGCTGCGGTTTGAGCATTCTGTTGATAGGCCTTTTAAAGGACAAACTTCGTCAACCCAGACAGTTCACTTCTCCCAGCTAAATTACTTCTTTTCTCTCTCAAAACACAACCAAGGTTACTACTTATGACCATGTACTGGTGAGCATGCAAGCCTAGGCTGCTAGTCCCTAATGTGTAATCAAAACACTTTCTCTGCATTGTGTGAAATGCTATACATCTTTTGAATTTTCAAACTTTGATGTCAATCAAAGAGCTGTCACCAACTGAGAATTTTGAACCCCCCCCCCAAAAAAAAAAAAACGAAAAGGGTACTTTTATAAGGAATGAGTGTCTGTCTTTAAATGTTCTTCACCTTAAGCAAAATTCTATGATTTTCTGTTTATCTGTTAATTCACTTCAAGAGATTTTGTTCAGTACAGTAACCCTGCAGAAAACGACGCTCTTAGCAGCAATTAAACACTGACTATTGAGTCAATCTCGTTAATATATTTAACGTTTACACTCTAAAAAATTAGAACTTCACTATATGCTGAGCGACTAAATGCTTTCTAGCACCGGCAGAATATTAAGGAAAAAGACACACGTGTTAAGCATATGTAAATATGTTTATGAAGAACTGAAGAGGGAAAGTGTTTACTTCCTAAATGTTTAGAAATGCATATTATTTTAGGATTTTTAGAGTGAAAAACACAACGTACAAACCTGAAATAACGCTTCCTTTCTCGTTTTCCTGGAGGTTCTTTTCCCTACATGTTTCGCCGTCACATGAAGCGTCAGGGAAGTTTGCTGAAGTAAAATAAAGACAAACACAGCCTAACGTTATAAATATCACAAGGACCGACTGTAGCGTAAGTTTGCACGATTTCTTTCTCAATAAGGAAAATTTGCAGCCAAAACAACGCAGACAAATTAAATGTTTAAGAATCTTTACTCCCATGATTCAGGAGAAATAATTTCCTCGCTTTTTTTAAGACGACCGCGGCACGCTTTGTCCAAATTTGTTTAAAATCTTTCGGAAATGGACCATAGTCTGATTCAAGCTGGATGGACCTACAGAAGCTCCCTGTATGGCCTAACATGAACTATCTTTATCACGTATGCAGGAGACCGGTAAGATGCTTACCATTCTAAAGGTTCTTCTTACTGCCAATCGTTTTATATTGAATCGCCGAGCCTTGAATACAGTAAATGGATTAACGTACATGGGCATAGAAAGAATGCATGTAGCCTAGGCCTGTTTTAGGGTCCGAGAAAATCAATAAATTCGACTTTTAAAAATCAAAAGGCAAAAAGTACTTGATTCAGGGTCGTGGCTTAGGCCTACCGTGCACTCTTAAAGTTGGGAAAGAGACTTCAACTGTGAACTTTTCTAATTGATCTGCTTTTTCAGGGTAAGCTTCACTGAAATATCGTTATCTCCCTTACAAGCAAATATGTTTTATTGAATATATTGTTAAATGACTTAAAGGTAGTTCATAGTTTCCAGAAAAAGGGGCAGAGCCATATATCTGACGAAAGCTTGACGACCCTCAAGCAAGGCTTAAAGTTCGACGGCGAAACAGGGCTGTATAACAACCAAGTCCGGACTCTTACTCGATTCCTGACTCGGTCCGTTTTTCGCTGAAACCGGAAATGGTCTCAGCAGGACTCAGACTTGGAGCCGATACAGTCGAGTTCCCAAAATAAAAGTGTCATTATTTTTTAGAAGAAACGTCATTATTGGCTGATTGGTGTGGACAACTGAACAAGAAAACAGGCGCGGATTCAGGAGGGTCCAGGGGTCCGGACTCCCTTGTTCTTGGCCGCCAAAAAATTTTCAACCATTTTTCCTCTATAAGGAGAAACTTGGCAAAAAGTGCCTAAACATCTTCATTTTCAGACCAAAAAGTGTCCAAATTACCTGAGGTGTTCATTCATCCCTACGCCCCACCAGTTTGAATTATAGCTTAAAACATGCGCCAACGAACTCTCTCCGTGAGACTGAGTAGTTTCAAAAGCTTCAGAGGTGTATTAGCCAGTGTTTCCACTCTTCCCGAAATTACCCGAAATTCCACAAATTTTGTGCTGTTCGGGAAATTTTCTGGAAAGAGAATAACTTCAAGAAATATCGGAAAATCCTGGAATTGGGAGAAGTATCACCAGCACTGGCGTACACGGGGAGAACACTGGGTCATGCCCCCTCACTGATGCCTTTTTTTCAGTTCCTAAAAACACGTAAATTTTTTAACACAAATTTTACTTAAAAAGGTAGCATACGTGGCACCAGATTGCATGTATAATTACACCTAATTTTTCAAAAAACTTTCAGAAGGGAGTGTCCCCCTCCCCTCAGACCTCTCCCCCAGGCCGGCGATCACACAACATACTACATGACCACCTTTAGAGAATTCCTGGGTACGCCACTGTGCACCAGATTGTATTCGACGGTAGTTAATCATCCAACATCAGACCCTCCCCCTGGAAAAATTCCTGGATCCTCCCTTGGTAAATAGTTACATACAGTCTACTAAATTAGACCTATAGGGTCAGTTAGAGTATTAAATTGAAGCCTTGCTGCTGAAAAGTGCCCGTTTTCATTATAAGTGTTATTGTAAACAGTATAAATGCATTCGTATAAGGCGCTACATTGTCAAATGGTCGGACTTCAATTGGCACGGAATTGGAAAACCTTGAATCGGAATTGGCTCGGAATCGGACGGTATTGGACTCGAAATTGACCCCAAATGGTGGCCACTGGAATCAGAATTGGAATTAATTGTATGGATTGCCGTCGTTAAATCTTTCCACTACTTCTTCCCTACAATGTGAGACTCTACGCTACCTATATAATCTTAAGTATCTTTATGAGGTTACCGTATTTTTAACCAGTTAACAGGTTACTTACCGTATATCATCCTATGCGAGGGAATGGTGCTGTTAATTATATATATCATCCCATGCGAGGGATTAGTGCTTTGTTCTGATATATATA
>WURT03046282.1:0-14505 GCA_009936505.3 Holothuria glaberrima
TAGTAGATTTTCTAAGTGCTTTAAGGATTATCTGCTTATCGCAGCTAAGGATTAACCTGATAAGATGGTGTTATATGCTCAGTAGTGTTGTATGAATTATTTGATGATTATCTTCTTATTCTCTTCTTTCTTCTTAAGTAATCCTAACTTCCCAACGCATTTTTTTCTTTTGTACCCCTATGTATATGGGGGGTCTGCCTGTACAAGCTTGTAAGCTTTTTTTCAGACCCCCCCCCCACAATAAAGTGTTTATGTAAATATTGTAACATAAGTATGTATATATTATAGTGAAAATCTTTCTCAATACAATACAATACTTTCCCTGGCCTCCAGTACACCTGAGAGCTAAATACATTTGTCACAAATGGAGTTTTGCGGCTCACTGTTAACACTATATATACAAGACGCCGCGTGGTAGAATTGTTAATATTTTTAAGTAACAGTGTTTTTAGAGATCTTTGGTTCGGGCGGAACGTTCAAATGGAAGCTAGGGACGAATCTATTGGATGGAAATGGAATCTACCGAAGATGTTTGTTTTGTAAGTCTTCCTCAAACATACAATACTCATTCGCATCGCCTCACAGTACACTCCATGCATAATTACATGCATAAAACAGGATTCGTCATCCGGCTTTTATTGACATAAAACACGGCAACTTAAACCAATGTTTCATATGTATTTAAACCACCCTGAGTGGTCAATGACATGCGCAGATCAATAAGATGTAGATGCGTTTTGCTGTAAACGACAGAGGCAAGACGTATTTTTATTTTTCATGAGGGTAGATCTTAGTTTAAATATGGCTGGCAAGGTTATGTCTTTAACAGCCTGAGTGTCATTACTGTGCAGTGAAGCTCCTTCGTTGGAGGCGCTTTGACAGATCAATGCTCCTTTAAATTGTTGGGTGAATATGAAGCATTCAAGACGAGAGGTGTGGCCCTTTAATGCACGTCTTCTGGATACTATACATAACTTTAAAACAAGGGACTCCAAATGAGATCGCATGTGTATTGCGTCACCCAAGTTGTCCGGATTGTCGAAGACGGCAACCACCAGATTATGAAGTTTCTACCTTAGCAGGGAGGGGTCTGTCAACTATCACTCCCTGCCGTCCCACAGCAGTCACTTCCTACTAGTAATGTAAGGGATTCTGTCGGGGGCTTGAATGCTGGACATTGTTCGAAGCTGAAAGATACCCATTGTTTAGACATTATTAAAACAAAGCGTCATCAGAGGTTGGTGTGCTACGTACGGAAAATTTCTGGCTCAAAATACCTCCTAGATCGCCCTTAAGTACGTCCCTTCCTACCCAATTTTCTTCGCACCCTGCAGCTGTAGAAGTACCGCCCTCGCTCTCTTAAAGCACGTATAGGTTTGACGAGATGCCACTCTTGTTTACGAGATGTTAACAATGCAGTAGCCAGAGCAGTGAAGAAAAACCACCCTTTGTTGACTATTAAAGGCATTTTGCAGTGGCATTTCACAAGGGTCTCATGTGAAAGAGAAAAATTTTCCAACTTGTGCCCTCCAAACCCCGTAGCAATACTCTTTTCCTATCTCGAGATATCTCATATTAAAGAGTGCCTATTTTTGTCAAAAATACCTCCAGTTCTCATCAAGGTCATAGATTGTTGTGTAACTTGGGCACATTACCTCAAATTCCTTTTTTTTCTTTGTAATTGAATGTCCTGTTTGTCCTTGAAATTTGATACTGTTGGAATGTTTGAAATATGTTTCCATGTAGATTTAGCACAAATCTACACCATATGTAGGGCATAACAAACAAAGTTGCTAAATATTCCCTATAGCGGGATTTATATCATAAAGAAATTCCTTTGACATCACAGATTTCCCATAATGCACTTAATCTTGAGAAAAAATTGCATTTCTTTAAAAATCTGTATCTTCCAAACGCTGCAAGCTATTGAGATACGGTTTTCAACTCCTAAAAGGAGAAAATTTTCTGCATTTTTTGAACTTACTGAATTTTGTCTCTGAAAAATCCCTTTAATCTGTGGATCGACTTACTTCAGCTAAGCAGCAACTCAACCTTAATATTGTGATATTCCAACGTCTCGAATCAACTAAAATATCTAGTCCGGCGTAATGGCAGCAATAATTAGTTCGTCGTTTTGACGACGTGAAACGTCAGGCAATAAAAAGGGTACACCTGCCTTTCCGTTTATGAACAATTTACAACCCCCAACCCCCCCCCCACACACACACACACAGTAGGTGTATCGTCTGCGAATACGAGTGCACTGAATGTGTGAAATTCTTAACAGTGTAAATGGTAGGAAGAAGAGAGTTGTTTTACGGAAATAAAAAAGAATGAAAATGAGAAAGGTAACTTGACTGTAACTATTTAAATTGGATGAGAACGGAAGACTAGTTGAGAAGAGTTCAGCCCCGCTTCACTTTTAAGGATCATCACGCAGCTGAACCGACGTATCTAAAAGACGTCTGTCGCTGGGGACAGTGTCAGATAAAAACTTCGTGGTGTTACTAGGTGTTGTAGTTGGAACTGATGTCGTGTTAGTTCGAGCGCACACAGCCCGATATTATATCTACGATTTTATACAACGGCGGCGATTTGTTCTCAATACTGGGGGACATTACCGTACCCCATTTTCAAATAATTAACTGTGTGAAAAATCGAATATGGGGGGGGGGGGACAAGTCCTCCTATGATTTTGTAAGATACCAAACGGCTTACCACGAAACGACACAACAGGAAATCAAGCGACACAGTACTAGGCAATCGTGTCATCATAAGATATGAAGTAAATAGCAAATCCAAAATTGCCATGATCGTTAGAGCAGTGCCGATTCCTATGATTCAGCATTGTAGGATGCGAAAAGTGTTGAACAAATGTTTTCCATAGAACCCGATATGACCTGTGGTAACCTCCTCTGCAACATATCGCAGCAACTCGTGTCGTATAGGCTACGTACAGGGAGCTGCCACTCATTAGAGTGGCAGCTCCCTGTACGTACTAAACATACAATCTCACATTCAAAAACCCGTCCACCACTTCACTTTGAAAGACGTGACAAAATAAAAATAATAAATAATTATAATATATGGATTTAGAATAGGGCGCTTTCCACTTAATCGCTTTCAACTGTTCAAGGTGCTACACATAAATATTTTACTATCTACATCGAGAAATCCATCTCTAGCCCCTGCGGCAATGTAAACCAGTGCAGCCATTCAGCCTAGCTCTCATGGCCTAACACACCGTGATTATCATTACCATGTTCCAAACTATTATCTGAGCACTAAAATAGCAGGCAAGCAGGCTAGCAAGTCCTATTTCTAGAATCATTCTGGACCTTTCCGCTGAGATTAAGCGGATACTCTAACCAGGGATTTGCTATTGACTCTTAACTTCTAGGCCAAAACATCACGACATTTCACTACTACAACGGTACGACGTATAACACTGAACATTCAAAGTAAGCCTCGCTAAGGCAAAAATGGTCACGACCTAACGTCTAACACGTCAACTGCATCTGCGATACTTGCACGCTCCCCTACCCCGCGGAGCGAACTGCTTTGCTCAGCTCCTCAGCTGGCATGACTAAACAAGGAATATGCCATACAGCCTAGTACGTAGGCAACGATTCCCCAAATCACTTTCCACGATGTAAAATCGGAGAGAATCCGTGTCAAATTCGTGAAGCGGAAAAAGACATCTGGAGGTAAGAGATATTCATGAAGTCGCCTTTTGCTTTGCTCACTACAAAGGTTTACTCGCATGATATAGATTCAAAGGTGTTTGGGTCAAAGGTTCCGAACTTGTCAGACTTCTGACTTCTGTGATCAATCAACCGTAGTCCTCACGTGTTGGAGAAAAACCTCAAACACGTATTTATTTATCTGTAAGGAAGCCGTTGTCAGGGGCACCTGAGTGCGGAAAGCACAACCTGACCTTAGTCTAGTGAAAATTTACTCACGGCATGCGACTGTATTAAATAAACTACAGGTATTATCGGGCCAAGGGAGTGTTTGCAAATCCTAATCACGACGCATGACTATAGTAAGTCGAAAGTAGTGTTAAGTAAAATATCATGAGCCTGTGAGTGCCTGGTTAGTGACCCAGAAATAGATCTTAAAAGGTAATAAACAGTCGCCCCAAGTTTATTTTTAAACATCAGCCATTAAAATCTCGCAAATTTCCTCAGTCACGTTTCCTAAGTAGCTTCCCTTAACATTTCTGAATATAAGATTGAAAATAAAAGGTAAATATGAAGGAGTTAGTCTGCTTGAATATGACAAATAAGTAACAAAATATATTGTCACATGACTGAAAGGAGCCATTCCTCAATTACGAATACCAGTGCATCCTAATTCGAATTGGAGTGCATGGCAGCTCTAGGAATACTATAGAAAGGGAACCCCGGAGAATCTTGTCCAAATACCTTACCTGTGGTGTCAGTAGTGTTGCAGTACATCCAGAGCAATGCACACATTATATCCAAGGGTTAAGGCTAGATTTTCTGGTCAGTGGCGTACGCAGGATTTCTCTCAAGGGGGGATGTAGTATTTTGAGTGATTCCCGGCCTGGGGGGTCTTAGGGGAGGAGGTGTCCCCTTCTCCTTGAAAATGTTTGAAAAATTAGGTGTCTTTACATGCAATCTGGTGCCACATTTGCTGCCTTCTTAAGTAAAATTTGTGTTACAAAATTTGCGTATTTTTAGGGACTAAAACAAAAATTGGCATCAATGAGGACGCCATAGGGAGACAACCCCTCCCCTCTGAAAACTCCTGAAAAATTAGTTGTCCTTAGATGCAATCTGGTGCCACATATGCTACCTTTTGAATTAAAATTTGTGTTACAAAATTACGTATTTTAGGATCTAAAAAAATGGCATCCGTGAGGGGGCTATGGCCCAATGGCCCCTTGCGTACGCCACTGAGTGGAGTAGCTAAGGGGCTGGGAAGTTGATGACCCACAAGTCTCTCCCCAGCAGCCCCCTCGGTCAAACTCAATAGTAAAGAAATAAATTAACCACGTTCATTTTTGAAGTCTCCCATTAGGGGGCCTAATGGCAAAGCCCCCATCGTAGAACTTTTGTCCCTTTTTGTTAAGGTAAATCCAGTATCCATTTTCAATCTTATTCTGACATCATGCTTTTGCCTTCCCTGGCACTCTGTGTGTGAGTGTGGGTGTGGGAAGGCACTCCCAGTCTGTCAACAAACCCTTTTATTTGCCCTTCTTTCTTATAGTATAGTCAATCCGAATCCGTAATCAGGGAAAAAATAGTTCCGCGCTCCAGACATCACTGGCAGACCCCTTTTTGCTAACCCTACATATTCCACGGGGATTGTTTTCTTTCCATGATAAAACACCAGCTTTCTCTCTAGATAATATATACAGGATAGTTAGCTTTTGAATTCATGAAATATGATTCGCAGTCTCCACTCCATCGATTTCTAACTTGTGTTATAAAAATAAAACCTGAAGATTCGTAAACGGTGACCCAGTCATGTAATTAAACTATTTAACAACTAGTCACAAAAACTAACACGGTTATATTTTCTTCATACAAATAAATGATGGCATATTATCTTGAACCTTTCGAGATTTTACTGCTGTGTCGTAATTCACAGTCAAGGTGGAACCGAGATATGCTAAAGTCAGATTACACACTTTTGTTTCGTTACATGAAGAATACCATCTTTTAAATTTATCAACCAAGGTGAGCTAGTAAAGTCACAGTTGTGCGACTAAAATGCTATGTTTGTGCATTTGAATTGCGGGGATTGATTTTAAATCTATGATTTGATATTGTATAATTTTTCCCCCACTCCTGCCACAATCAGGCCCGTAGCCAGGGTAACCAATTTTTTTTGGGGGGGGGTACATTGATGTTGGAGTTTCGCCGTCCTGGGGGGTTAAGGGGAGGGGGTTTAAGGAGAGGGGTGCCCCTCCCCTTTGAAAAATTTTGCCTATTTCAAGTATTCTAGATGCAAAATGGTACATGCAATTTTCCATATTTTCTTCCTATATTTGTATTCCAAAAAGGCTGCTCTCGTAATAAATTTTTCCTCCTTCAGTGCAAGACCTTATATTGAAAAATTTTGGGGGCACGTGCCCCCTCGTGCCCCCTCCCCCGTGGCTACGTGCCTGGCCACAATGACTCTGCCCCAGCCCCTACAGACTCTTGCCTTGTCGTTACCTCGGAACTCTTGGGCTCTTTAAGTTTTAAAAGAGCTGGGTAAACTTGAAAGACAGTTTGTGTTGTCTGGTTGTGGTGGCATATAAAGTCTTGCCAACGCACCTGGCTGCCTGGTGGTACTGCATGGTCGCTGTTTCTTTCCTTGACGGTGGAATCTATGCAATCATGCAGGTGAGTGTGAGTGTCCTTTCTGATGTGTTATGTGACGCTTAGCTTGTAACACAATATCTCATGATATCAATGATTGCTACTTTTATCCTTAACATGTTTATTGTTCATATTAGGAAGAATGCTCATATTGTTTTAGTGCAAGGCAAAGTTATTTGAGGTCACCAGAGTTCCAAAATCAAAAGCTTCAACAGTTGAACTTGTAAAATCGATGTCTCAAGAAGGGTAACAGAGAAAGGTCTAATATTAACCATGTAGATACCCAATACTGAGTACAGGAACCCCATTAATTTGGGTGGAGGCTACAGGTCATATGGGATTAATCCCAGAAATCAAAAGGTGAAAGCCTTGCAAACACAATATCTCATGCATTGCTAACCTTGGAGGATTTCAGTTACCATGTCGGTGCTGCACAGTGAGCTCGAGAAGATTCTTGTTTTTCGTGAAGGTTAAAATCATTTGAGGTCACCTGAGTTCAAATTGTGAAAAACTCGTTAACATAAATATAACAAAAAGGTCACTTTGAAGGGTTTCATACGTAGCATGTAGGTGTTTTAGTTTAAAGGGTTACCTTAGCGGATCCCCGCACAGTAAGCATGTAGATGCTTCACATTGAGCTCAAGAGGCTTCATGCCTTTGTAGAATCAAATGTTGTTCGGGGTCGCCAGAGGTCAACCTGAGTAGACCTCTTGTACTTGATTCTCATACACAGGATGCCAATACTTCGCATTACGTATTAAGACCCTTCAGAGTTGGTGAAGGTCAAATGTCATATGATGATGCCAGAAGACAGGCTTTTAAATAAGCGTATTATATCTAATGGATGTGGGAAATCCTGGTTACTTTTCCCTTCAGTCTCTTCGTGGTCACCCTGCACGATTATTTCGTTACGCACACCTATCTGCCCAGCTGAATATTCCAGTTGGGTTCAATTGAACTGGACCAGTTCAAAAGTCCAGTTGAACTGGACCCAACTGGACTAACTTAACTGGACCATTTCAACTGGACTGTTCTGGAATTTGGGCATGTCCTTGAAAAGACAATTTGAACTGGACTCAACTGGACCGTTCTGGAAACTGGGCATATCACAGTGAGTCTCTATTAATGAACACTCTTGTAAATTTATACCAACATGCATGTGTGGCTTGTAGAAGGGTAATTCAGACGTAATGGTGTTCCTCAAAATGCATTGCTTTACGTGCTTGGAAACGGACACGATCGAAAACAGAAAACCAAACAAAAACCCGTCATATAATATTAAAATATAAAAACATAATACTAAAGAACTATCTGCATGATGCAATAGGAAACGAAAAAGTCTTTTTACTACTGAGAAACAGAAAACGCCGCTGTAGTTAGTTAGTTAGATGAGATTTAACGGCACACCAGCACGAATGTGTTATATAGTATCAACTAGATAAAAAAAAAGCTAAGTTCAAATAAGGTGAAAGTCCTTCCCTTTAGTCGCCTCTAACGACAGGCTGGAAATACCGTGGGCATATTCTAAAACCCCCAGCCCACAGAGGGACGCTGTAATAAACACCAATGGTGTTCTTCAAAATGCATTTGAATCTAGTCCAAAACATCTAGCTTCCTACATATATGAGTAACTTAGTAATGGGTCAAGACTTATGTATTTACTAATTTAGAGATTTAAATGTAGTTTACTAAACAAAAATGATAAAAACAATTCAGTGGAGTGCTAATCCTATTTATAAACTGTTAAAGTGTGTAAACTGCACATTTTGGAAATTAATTTGATAGAGAAACCATGACAAAACATCCTACAAAAGATCCGATCTGATAAAAAAAGTATTTTAGCTCGATTATGCAAATCAGGTAAAACCAGTTGAATTCAACTGAACTTTTCTGAATCGGTTCTACAGGACTTAACTGGATTTTACTTGAACGGTTCAATTGGACCTTACTGGACCATTTCAGTGGAGTCTGCTGGTCCAGTTTTATTCGACTTCAAGGATGGACTAATTCAAATGAACGTCATTGCACTAGGTTAACTGGACCTTCCTGGACCCATTCAACTGGACTTTCCTGGACCATGCAGTTCAATTGAATTTCATTGTGATCAGCTAAGCTGGACTTAACTGGACCAGTTTAATAGGACTTAATTGTGACCAGTTCAATTGAACTTTACTGGACCAGTTCAATTGGGATATATTGTGATTGGGTGAACTGGACTTTACTGGACCAGTTCAAGAGGACTTAATTGTAATCAGTCCAACTGAACTTTACTGGACCAGTCCAATGGGACTTTGTTATTGTAACTTTAAATGGACCTTACTGGAACACTTCAATAGAACCGAATTGTGACTAGTTAAACTGAACTGTACTTGACCAGCTCAATTGGAATTAATTGTGATTGGTTCAACTGCAGTGGCGGCGGAACTGGTGGTGGCTTTGGGGGCTATGCCCCCAATGAAAAGTGGGGGCTTAACGTATGTTTAGCCCCCCCCCACCACCCCTTAAATACTTGCCAAGTGCTCCAAGAATTCGGGAAAATTTCGAAGGGGGTGCTGAACATATTCTTGATCGGTCCAATGCACAATATTACTAATAATTTTGGGGGTAAGAGGGCCCCACCATGAACAATCACAGGGGCGCTCAATCCCTTTCACCATCCCCCAACCCCGTCTCCACGGTCCTTGAAAAGTGCAAGCACTGGTTGAAGCAGTACGGTTTATTACTGCGTAATCTCGCCCACAGTTTTTTTTTTTTTTACTGATCGTTTTTCGCGAGGAACCACAGGAGCTGGGGTTGGGGACAAATGGTAGGCTATCACCTATGGGATATATAATTGGTAATAGACATGAATGGATGGGGTGATGGACAAATGTAACAGAGGTACAGAAGGTGAATATGGGAGCACTGCAGGCAGAATAAAAGAAAGAAGATGCATAATTCATTATGATTCTTGCATCATCTCAACTCATCTGATATGTATTACCATTTTTCATAGATTGATTTTTTCTCATTCATTGAGAAATTGCAGACATGAGATCCATATTTCAAGGCTGGGTACATGTAGCAATTAGAACACTCAGAAGTGCCGTTTCCAGCTAACTGGAGGCTTTGTAAATCCAAAAATTTTCTTGCACGCTCCGCGCCAACCGATGGTGGCGCTCCGCTGAGATGCTGGCACTTAGCCCCCCCCCCCCAATATTTTTTCCGTTCCGCCGCGCTTGTTCAACTGGACTTTACGAGACAAGTTCAACTGGAGTTTAACTGTTGTGATCAGTTCAAATGGACCATTTTTTCCTGGACTTTGTTGAATATCTTTCAACTGGACTTTCCTGAACCATTTCAAACGGACTTTATTGTGACTAGTTCAACTGAGCTTTGCTGGACCTGTTCAAATGGACTTCATTGTGATAAGTTCAACTACACTTTACTGCACCAGTTCAATTGTACTTTAAAGGGAGGAGGCAGTCCCCCAAAGTTTATTTTCAAAAATTTGCTAAATCTTACAGATCTCCTCTTATTTCTTTCACAAGTATTTCAATAATGTTTCCTGTGTAAAATCATTGAATATTGAGAGTAACCAATGAGTTATTCTGCATAAATTTAGGAAAGAAGTAACAAAAATCTATTGTCACATGATTGAAAGGAGCCATTCCTGGACTAGTGTACCGGGGTACACTACTTCAAATTTTAACCGTACTTTACCGGACCAGGCCAATAGGATTGTATTGTTATTAGTTCAACTGGACTCTACTGGGCCAGTTCACTACAATTTTACTGTGATCTTTAACTGGATTAACTTACCTGGACCAGTTCAACAGGATTTTATCGTGATCAGTTCAACTAGACTCAACTGGACCACAGTTCAATTGGAATTTACTTTGATCACTTCAATTGGAAGTTACAGGACCATTTCAATAGAATTTTACTGTGATCAGATTAACTGGACTTACCTGGACCAGTTCAATAGGATTTTATTGTGATCAGTCCAACTGGACTTTACAGGGCCAGTTCGATAGGATTGTACTATGATCAGTTTAACTGGTTTTTAAGGTGCAATAGGACTTGATTGAGAAAAGTTCAACTGGACTTTACAAGACCAGTTCAAAAGGACTTGAATAACAGAACCAATTCTCTACTAATTGTAACTGCCTACTTCAAAGTAAGGCAATTTTAAGTTGAAATTTTAGAAAACTTCCATCAGGCCAGCATTTAGTTGCTTAATGAAAATTCCAATGGAATGGTTCCGCTTGCTCCAGCGATAGAACATTTGAACTGTATTCAGGAACAAACCCAGCTGAACTCCAGTTCAGTCCCTTAAGCAATGTCGTCTTGTAACTGTGATAATAGAAAAGTCCTATTAAAGTCAACTGGTTGAAGTCCAGTCCAGTTAAAGTCCCTTTGAGTCCCATTGGGTCTAGTTAAAAATTGTGCAAGTCCAGTTTAAGTCCAGTTCAAATTTGAGCTGGACTGAACTGGAATTTTCAGCTGGATGTCAAAATGTCCCATTGAATGGGAGTTGTCACTAGACTGGTAACTCCCTTTATTAAAATAGTGTTCCTTTCAAGAATGACACCACCACGTGTCGACTGAACGGATACCAACATAGGGTCTGCATTGTTTTATTTAAAGGCAAAGCCTCCTTACTTAACTTGCTTGGTCACGTGTTCGTAGGCAACCCAATTTAACGTCCTTAAGCTAAAGATCTTGACAAACAGTCGATCAGAGACCAAACTCAAAGAGTACTCCCTGTTGTATTATTTTGAACAAAACCATCTCGACGGCATGTCGTAAATGTTGGCGTGCTATCTTGTTTCGAAAAGATGAACAACAAATGGGTCCTGGATTTACGAATGACATGAAGGTAAGTATAGGCAAATCCAAGGAAAGATGTAGTATAGATATTGCGATGCTGCAGTTATACATCAAAAAGGGCCGCACTCCCTCCATTCCCTTGCGACATATTCCATTGGTAACTAATGGTGAACTTAAGACAAAAATGCCACCTAAATCTGAACCCCCAGTCACGAGCCTATTTTGGCCCTATGCCTCATTCAGTTTTTATCATTCCCTCACTCCTTTTGAATCAATGGTTTCATAAACGGATCTTAACCGGGTGGGCAAAACAATGTCCCCACCTTAACAAAAAATTGTGCATATGCTACAAAATATATTCTGTTTACAGCAGGTGAATTCTTTCCCTCCAGTATCCCCTTTCCCAGATCACCACGACATGGTTAGGAATTTATATGGCATGTGCTGTACAAGGCTTTGATCTGTTACACTTGTCAATCTAGTTCTAAAAACACTGAAAGCAAATTAATATGCTTTGAATGTGTAGCCTGTCAAAGTTTGCTTTGACATATACGGTATGGCTACACCCAATGTTCAAAGGTTTCGATGTCATAACATTCATCGGCATTGATACACATTACTATGTTAAGTCGTGTACCGTCTGCTAATTTCAATGAGGCACACAGTGAATGAATACAGAGCCTAGGCTAGAGTCTTGTTGACTACAACTCACTAACTCTATCTCGCCATTACACTAAGTATACTGTACAAGTCAATGCTTACCGGAAATAATACTCAATAGGAGCTGGCGCGGAACTTTAGCATTTCCTAATTGACTTTTCTTTTGATTTCGTGACCTTATTTGAGTTCAAATTAGTCGCGCCTAATGGTCACGTGACTTTCTCTTATTGCTGTTATCATTTCCGAAACAAGACACATGTCTAAAGTAGTTGCGGTGCGTTACGTCAGTTATGGTGCAAAGTACAGGTTGGGTAAATTGTAACGACTCTGTTTTTTGGCGTGTTTTGCACAGGGTTAGGCTAGGTATGTAGTGTATTTTTTAAATGCAAAATAATTCAATAAGAAAACAATGGCGCTATTTGAAAAGATCCACATGTGGCACAGCAACGTCAGACATTATATACCCGAACTATTCTATGAATAGAAACCACCCACGCGTTTTAAATGAAGAAATGTCCCCATAATACTCCCTTAGAAAGATCATGAGGTCACCAAATTGTCCACATCTAGAACAAAACAACCATCTCTTCAAGTTAGACTTACACCGTATTTCGATAAAACCAACCGTCTAAGAAGAGATTTTGGGAGAAGCCAAGGTACGTAGTTTTGTGTCGGTGACATTAGTTGCTGGTGCCTGCGTAGACAGGCACCGCAACTAAAAACGACGATCTGAGTGAGGGGAACTTTGCATTGGTGATTACCGACTGAAAATATTCAAACGTTACAACATCTATAGGCCTAAGGTTTGCTTGAGACGTAGCCTTACTTAATAACCATACAATTAACTAGAGTGTAGGAACCTTCGCAGCCGATGCCCGCTTCATGTTTGACCTGTGTGTACCAATTTTGAAGCACAGGAGAGCTAAGAGAGTCCCGAGAGAGAGAAAGTCCACTCCGCTCCTTTGAAAAAACGTTTTGACCAGTTTGGTAAGACTATTTGGTTTCAGATTTACATTTTGACACAGCTGCAGGTGATTGACACACTAATTAGAGGTTGTAATAACGTATCTGATTCTAAGAGTGTTTATTGACTAGAGGGCAAGGTCTAATACATGCCCTGTACAAAATTTCGGCCAATTTGAAAGCAAGAGTTATATCCAAAATTGTTTAGTCTCCGACGGTCAGTCGTTGAGCTGTACGTATCTAGTTGGCGAAACATAGCCACAACATTTTGGTGCTTTTCGTAACTTAAAGTAGGCATGATACGGAAAAATTAACTTTTTTTTTTACAAAGTTTTCTTGATTTTGGGAGTGGTCCTGCCTATTCAAAGGACAGCATGTGTAGCCGCATTTTGTATGGTGCGTCGAGACGCGATGACTGCATAACATTCGCAATAGTTCGATCACTGAAAAGTACACAGAGTATTTAGGCGTGCATATAACTGACTGTCCTTGCAGGTGCACAAATGTTCTGTACAACGCGTCGAAAACGTCCTTTTGACGCAAAAATAAAAAAGGCAAATGAAGGGAGGCTAACACACGCGCGCACACATGCACGCATACATTTTGACCAATGATATGCCTCGAAGCCTCCTACACGGTAAGTGTTTGGTACTCTGTATGGTATACAGCTATTGTGATTTAGGCCTTTTCATGAGGTTGCTGAGGCGACTTTACCTCGGCGCAATGGTGTGCATGCTAACGCGTGACTGAGCGCGCAAATTAGCGTCCAAGAGGCCGAAGACACGCTAAGGCCCCCGCGCTTCGGCGCGTTGGCATGTACAACATTGCGTTTTCACTTCTAGATACGCGTTACTACGCCGGTAGAATCGACTTGAATAAGCTGACCTACATCACGTGACCCTCCATGATGGCTTCACAACAACATTGTGGGATGCTCCTTCCTACCATATAGTTCAGTGGGTCGGTCGGTGACACCGTCACTTCTCCATGACAACGATGTGTTGGAGTGAAAACAAATGCATTGCGCGTATTTTGCACACAGTGTAGTCTAGGGATTGTTTTCACTCCAGCAGTGTAGCGCGTAAAGTGTTCTCATACAGACCTTATGCCAAATAGCAGATCGTGAAGCACCATGGGAAGGATAATTCCAGACCGGCGAGCTTAGGCATTGTGACGATCAACCTTCTCCATGGTGACGATCTACTTCGGTCGTCCGTTCTTGGAATAATCCTTCCTAGAATGCAGTTTTGAAGCGCCCTCTTTCTATTTGGCATAGGGTCTATGGTAATACTGATGTCAATTGTTGTTTTCACTCCAAAGTTGCTAGGGTAACGAAAAGACCCGGATGACCGACCGACCACATAAGGACGCATATCTAGACGTGGAACTCATACAACGCTAAGATAAAGTTTTCTTAGCAACTTCATGGAAAGGCTTACATCACAATACCTGCGCAACATACAGGCACACAGTGTTGGCCAAGCTGAGGGCTTCGAGGCATATCATTGGCCAATATGCGGGAACGTGTTTGAGCTTCCCTGCATAAGCCTCAGTTCTGGGTTTGGGCCACGGACTTTAATAGATGGACACAGGATCACGTGACCAAATCGGTCGCCACCGTTCGAACTGCAGGGCTACTAAAAGTTGCCCAATTTAAAGATGAATCTGCAACATTTCGGACAAAATACAAACATCAATGGAAGAACAATGTCACAATCCTTCATTCTCTTTGCTG
>WURT03046293.1:0-14504 GCA_009936505.3 Holothuria glaberrima
CCCCTTACATGGCCCTACCAAGTATAAGAGAGCCTTCATTGGAGAGCTCACAATTATTTGACCACAGGTCTGTGCAGTGGCGGAGCTAGGGTATTCGATCAGAGGGGGCGAGAATGTCCTGGAGGGGCCATTTTCAGTATAAGTAGATATCCTTTGCTTCAATACGGTAAAAACCTAAAAAGGATTACGGTTATATAGCGTTAGCCAGTAGTCATATTCTTCCGAGACAGGGCACATCAATCCAATGGATCCCTCTCGGAAAATTCCCAGTGGTCGGGAAAGTCTTCCAATTTTGTCGCTTAAGTCCAAGATGTAAATCTTTAGTTTAGGCACGTTTTCCAGGAATGGTGCCAGGTGAAAGGCAGGGGCACATCCCCAGTCGGTGACGGCTACCCCTGGTAGCGAAAGTTCATAGTTTTGAAGGGGAAGTATAAACGGATACGATAAAGCATATCACCACCAACGGGGACGAGTGGCCCCTACAGTTTAACTGCGATTTAAATCTCGAGGTAGGCAGAGTCTTCATTTCCTACACCGAAATTGCCAATTTTTTTTACAAAAAACTACAAATTTCTAATGTTTTTAATATAGCTCGCAAATTTTCAAATTTCTCACTTAGACCCAGATCTTTCAAAAACACAAAACTTTTGGCTCGCTTCTCGCCCAGAAAATTCTCCCTTTGCCATCCTCCCGGCAACGCGCCGCCTTTGACAAGGATTCCGGCTAATGCCCCTGCCCCTTGGATAGTTTGACCCACCTACGTTCGACAAATCTTGGCCCAACCTCGGAACTTTTTTAAAATGTCGTATCTTGTCTAGCTACGAGCCTGGATCTACTTTCACATCAAAGTGAAAAAGACCCAGTCTCATCTGGAAACGTACCGAAAAAAGGTTTCCTTCTGTCTCTTCTTTGTGATATTTGTGACGGAAAAGAAACGGGCGCATTAATACACGCCATTATTTGGGTCTGCAACTTTACATTGTGTGTGTTGAGGAAGACTTTTTCCTCTATTTTTTCCCTTCCTTAGACAATATGATCAATTTATTTGACAAATAACCAATATCTAGCAAAGCGTACAAACATCTCATGAACAACGTTTCAGGACTAGTGATATCTTCAGAATTAAACAATAGAATCATACGTGTAAAGTAATCAGAACTCACCATGGATAGGAATTTCAGTAGATGAGGATTTAAGGGGAAAACTACGCAAAGAGTATGTTACAATGTCTAAAGGCTTCTTACAATTGATTATAAGAGATTAGGATTTCCCCCGTTTTCGAGGTCAATTCCCTCTTCCCTTTTAGAGCAAACTTAAACCTATATAAAAATTATCAACTGCTTGTTTAGGAAGACGCCTTTCTCATTTACTTTTAATCCAGGTGAGTCTATCAACAAAAATAAAGAAAAGAATGCAAACGCTTCTCTTAAGTGGTAAAGCGATTTCATGCAAAATATGACATATTTATTAGGTTTTTACAAAAGATGTCAAGGCTGTTTTGTACTGAGATGAAAAGGAGTTAACATAAGATGACGTACAAGCGACAATTATCTTTCCATTAAATCTTTTTTATTATGCATGTAAACTGGTGGTTAATATTGGATGAAAGTTAGCTAATGGACCTTTTTTTATAAAATTCTACCTCTCAAACAATTTTACAGTCATTATTTAATAACAGAACTGCGTCAAAGGAAAAGACGTATATTCAGCGAACCCATATATTTCAAAAATTCCATACTCAAATGCTTTAGTAGTTTACATTAATTAGATGCTAGAAATAGACAGCATGGCAATATATCCGTAGTCTCAAAGCAACCGTTTATGTCAAGTATCTCTGCAATATATTTCTTAATTTTAATTGAATATTAAACGCATAGTATGTACACAATGATGTAGTTATCTATTTTTTACAAAGTAAATATGAGAACCATTTTGTGTATAGTGTTAGTTATTAGCTTGCTTTGTATCTATTTTCGTTAGGTCTGTCTAAAGCAATAGGCGGTTTCCTGGAGGAGACATTATAAAAACCATGTCGCTTCTACTCTCCAGTGACTTTTGGCAAATCGAATGAATTAACACCTACCATTTCGTGGCAAAATGAATCTCCTAGTCGTGCACAAAAGAGCAATTGTGTCACCGTAATCTCATAGCGAGGATCATTACGACTTACGTTATTTATTGTATACTTTATTTTAATCAAGGTAACGTACTTCCTCCACACGATCGCCAAGTGCTATGGCCGAAATAGCTAAGCTTTGACTAACTTTGCAATGCATTCGTGTGCATATAAGGCTAAATAAGCCACAACTGGCTACTATAGGCAATCGTGTGGAGAAGTGTGCTACCTTGTTTTATTATATGTATTTATATGGGTATGTGTGCACTAAATAGAGAAAGGACAACCCACATATTCAGGGAGTTGCTATTTTCCCTGCTGCATTCCGTATTAAGAAACTTCACTTGATCTGCGGTTACTTTTCGCTAACGTAATCAACCTCAACTATTTACCGATTATCATGTAGGCTTATATAGGGCCTACAGCTAGGGTTCTATTGATGTAATTAAACAAATGGAATGTATTGGATTATATTTTGAATTTCTATTGCGTCCGGAAAAGCCAATCTGCAAATAGGGTTACAGACAATTGTTGCAAATAGAGTCTATGTGATGAAAAATTACCCATAAAGTTCACTCTGCATTGCAGCATATGTTACCAACTTTAACACTGATGTTGAAAAATCATTCTTTTATAACCGCAGTGTAAGCTGCACAACTCAAAGCACATAATATGCTGCATTGTTCTGCATTGCAACGTAGAAATACATATTTTTATGCCTCTGCTTTTGGTATATTCAGAGGTACATCAAGTTGAAAATATACGCACTAACGTAAAAACTCCCTGGTTACGAAATTCGGAGTGATAGGAAGTTTAGCTACTTATATGAATTAAGTTTCTTCATCATTAGTTCATATTATTTCCAAATTTTATGTTGCACTTTTTTCCCTTAGTAACTCTTGCGTCATATTACTAGACTGGGTTTGAAGAAACTTTCAGCTATTCAAAAAGAGAAAAGATGGAACTTTTGGACATTTAATTCTCTTTCATGATCATTTAATCCTCTTAAATCCTCTTTCATAGCTGTACCGCTGGACCTATCCCAATAGCTGTACGTTAAGACAAAACTTATTGAACCCTCCCTCTCATACTTTACAATCTTTGTAGTTTTCACGAAACTGTCAGTTGGAACAAACTAAGTAAAACCCAATGAATTGTTGACATTAAGCAAAGAGAGACCCAAGGAAATAATAAAACCTGCTGTTGTGCTTTGAAAAGAAGAATAAATATATATATATATATATATAGCTTGGTATATTCCCATATTCCCTTGAGCTTATCTAATTGTATTGTACATTGTTCATTTCCTTTGGTTTTCACTTATCCGCATTGTGTGAGCTGCTGTCATTGTGTTGTTCCTTTGTATGCTGTTACATTCTTCCTGAAGATGGTCCCGTGAGTGGACCGATATATTGCATCCTGTCACTCAAAATAGTCGCTCTTTTGTCTTTTCTATATATATATATACATATATATATATATAAATATAATTATATATATATATAAATATATTATAAAATTCCAAAAATTTGCATTTACCATCCTAATCGCACAGTCAGCTTACCCGGCAACACGTCTCTTATTTTCCAGATGCACACACTTTTTGTACGAGTAGAATGCAACAAATGACTGACGATTCCTTACCGCGCAAGGCAACATCATTTGACGTCATGAGTGGAAAACGAGGGTCGTTGAGTGTCACATACACTTTACAGTACAACACATTGGAAGGTGTGACAGTAGCCATTTTAAATAAGTGTTGTTAGCCCCAAAATGACTTCAGAATCCTACATATTAATAAGTTTTTAGTACTAAAAGAACGTAAAAACAACTTTATCTGTCTTCAGAATAGGCATAAAAAGTCAGTCTGTCGTAACAAACTATAAAATATTGCTAAAAGTCAAAGTGGCCAAATTACGACTACTCAGGGTGGAACACAAACATAATAAAGCAGTTTAAGGTATGCTAACCAATCAGAAGTCTGCTTTCAAGTTTGTTACAAAGACTTTCACTGGTGTGCTCTCCTTATGAGTCTTCTGATTGGCCAGTATGAAGACGTGTGCGAGTGCAAATATTCCACGTAGGTTATGATGTCATAGATAATAATTCAGAAAAAGCACCACAATAGGACCTACAGGGCTGATTCATGTTTACCAGAAACCAGCAAAAGTTAGCCAAACTTTTCATTTTGGAATTTTTTTTGTCAGAAGTCATTTATTAGACTTTACGAATTCTAAAAGCTTTCCTTCGACCATGCTACTTGGACTTTAAAGTTACGAGGTTTCTCTTAGCTCGCAGTACCCCTCCCCCACCCCAACAACATGTTTCTTTGTGTTTTAATACACAAAACAAAATATCCATGTCTTCTCATTAACGTATTTAGTTTTTTCATACTTCATTAAATAGTTCAAACGATTTCATAAGAAAAAAAGCAGCTAGGTTGTTACAAAGTCGGAGTAAATCCCAATATGGCGACTTCATTTGGTTGTAACCGATCTATGCAGCAGGTGTGACAAAGTCCCAAAGAAGCTCTAACCTCAGGATAAGGTTACTCGAACTAGTAAGTAAGAGCCAGAACTGTCATTCATTTTGCCGTTCAATGGAAAGTGACATAATGATTATTTTCAAGACATTCGCTTTTCCATGTAAATTTTCAGCATAAGCTAGCGTTACGACAGGGAAACAAATTACCCTTATGTGATGTCACAACTCTACAGAATATATCGGTGGTTGTTTTGGGAATCCAGCCTCCGTATACTGTCTAGATCTTTCATTATAGTCAAAATATGGTCTGTTCACATTTTATCACTGAAGCAGTTTTTGTTAAATAAAAGAAAATCATTACTGTTGTAATTTCACCATTTTATCTTGTCCCGGACTACACTAAAGATCACGAACGCAGTGAATAAACTTGGTGTTATCACGACGTGTGCATAAATGTTATCGTGAAGGTGTCCTGACAACTCGGCATTCGAGAGGATGTTATTACTTACTTACTTATAACTTACATCTATTTTCAACAGGCGGATCGGTATGTACATCTGTTTGTTAGATTCCATCTTCACTTGCTGCTAACTATGTTTTATTGGATTCTCTTTTGTTCTGTTACAGCGTCAGTGCAGTACTTGACCAACAAGATTCATTTCAAAATGTTTCTAGAATGAAAACTATGAAACTAGTCATATGAAGCACATACGTCCAATGTCGTCGGTTCCGATTCTCAATTTTAAGACATGAACTATGTCCAATGGTTTGTCAAAAGTATAATTTTGTCTCCGGTCTTTTGATGGTGTCGAAGTTTTCTTGTATTGCATTCTGAACCAAATTGCGTAACGCTATGATTTAGCCACATTCAATAGAAATTTTTGAGACTTGTTTATTGGAGAATGGTGGAGAATTGCAACCAGAAAGCTTAAAGGCATAGTAATTCCTTTCCGAAAGGAAATGCTTTGTCACACTGAGGTTTATCCTTCAAATTTATCCTTCTTGAGATCGGCCAATAAAAGTTTACGATGTTTTCACAATTTGACTTCTGATGACCTCGCATGTCCTTTTCCTCCACCAAAAACAATGGAGTTTTTGTAAACAACATGGGTGGACCACCTACTGCGTATTAAATCTCTCACAATAACACACAAGGTTTTCACAGTTTGACCTCTTTCAACCTCAAATAACCTTTGACCGCTACCAAAAAAAAAAAAAACAAAAAAAAAAAACATTGAATTATTGAACGCAGTATGAGGCATTTGCATGACAACTATGAGGTCCCTCAAGATTAACCTTTATGATCTATCATGTTTACAAGATTTTCACCATACGAACTCTAGTAACTCCAAATGAACTTTCACCTCCACCGGAAAAAAATGTAATTAGTATGCGAAATCCAAGAATGAGTTACCTAAGGGGTCTACAAGGGTTTTCGTAGTTTCACCACCGGTGACCTCAGATGACCTTTAAACTCTATCGAAAAAACAGGGGTATTTTCTATTTTCTAAGTATAACGTATCCACATATTAAGCATTCATAATTACTAGCTTGAGATATGGTCTTGCAGATGTTTTCAGTTTTGACCTGTAGTGACCTCGAATGACCCAGACTTTCACGGAACACGATAAATTTTTTCCTTTTAGTACCAAAAAGTTTATATCTCAAGTATGATATGTAACAAAAGACGAAAACTAACCAAGAATAACTGACAAAAAAGTGCTTGCACAGGGTTCAAATCAGGGGAGAATGCAAAACCGATCACTCTTCACTACACCATCACCATAAACGTTAATTGTAAGATTGTTTCAATTTTAATAGGGTTACATCTTTATTCACAAGAGCCCATCATTAGCTAATTAAAACTGGAATTGTGACTTTAACAGGGGTTTGCTTGTAAAAAGATAGATGTTATTGTCTATTATTTTAGGCTATCCTTGGAATGGTACAATTTTCGGATCCCCCTTTTCGTTGGCCAGGTATGATCGATCGATGCCATATCGTGCTTACGATCGGTTAACAACAGTTTGGTAGTTTCACGTTTAGTTACCACACATGACCTTGGACCTGCACCTAAACTAATAAGGATCTTTATCTTAGTATGACAAATATATGTCCCAAATCTGAAAAGTATCCATCACCCCTATCTTGAAATATCGTGTTTAAATTTGTCGGTTTTTTAAACTCTGTTGACCTTAGAGGACCTCTGACCCCCTTTTTTTCAAAACAATAGGAACCTTCCTCGCAACATCACAAATCTTTACATCAGTGTGAAAAGTAGCTATCATTGTTATCTTGAGGTAATGTGCTTTTAAGCGGTTTACAAGTTTTGCACTTTCACCCCTCGTGACACTAGATGACCTTTGATCTACATCAAACAAACTTCTGCTCAAACGTTCTCTCTCCTAGCTTCCAGTAAAGAACGGGGTTCCTTTTCTTAATAAGACAAAGTGTGAAAATATCCATCATTCCTACTGTCAGAAAGCTTGTTACAAGCAATAGGAGACTTTAATAATTGCTGAATCACCCAAGGAATCATGGGAACTGGGAGTATAAAAAACAGAGCAGTGACGTCAGTGCCATTGTTTATACTCCCAGTTCCCATGATTCCTTGGGTGCATTTAGCAATGGGTGCGTTTTTGTCAACTGTTAGTGTTAGTTTTTGACTGACAGGTCTATTGTGACTTCACTCGAACGACGCCTTCGCCATGGTAATCATCTAGCGGAACTAACATCCTCAACTGGTTGTTAGTTCTGTTAGAACTAGCCCACTCCTACTAACAGTCGACTAAAACGCACCCATTGATTAAAGTCTGTTATTATCTCTGTTTTCGTGGTTTCACCTATGGTTACCTCAGCTAACCTTTGTCCTCTACCAAATGATAGGGTTCCTTTACTGACCATTACGTATCCACATTTCAAGTATGAAAAGTAGGCCTATCTGTGCTTTCTACATTAAGATATCGTGTTACAATGTTTTAGGTTTGTGACCTATGATGACCTCAAATGATCTTTGACCTTATTGAAACAGTAGGGTTCTTCCTCTAAATATGATAAATGTATATACCACGTATGAAGCGTATCCATCTTTGCTGAGGTTGAGATATCGTGGTTACAAGCTTAGCGTCACAAACACACATACATACACTCATAAACACACATAAACACACTCGCCAGCGTGATTGCGTAAATTTATCTCTCCTTCGGAAAGGAATCAAAGATCAAAATGTACTCTGGTTACTTCACTTTCTGCTAATTCTGTAATTGTTTCAAAGGGGCAGAGGCATTGGAAAGCTACGTCTCTGTGCGATAGTGCGAATATAGCTAGACGATTAACAGCTTTTCTTTCTTCAAAGTCACAATGTCATGGAAAATGACTCAACAGGATCTTCGTGGGTTAACCCTCGAAATGGAGTGACCTCGGGTCCGTTTTCTCTTTCGCGCATTTTGTATTGGACATCCCCATTAGGGTACGCTCTTCCGTTGACCGGCATACCATTACTCGCGAACCTGTGTTTGACGTATCTGTTAGACACTAATGACATTTCATAGTGATCATGAATGGGTCTATCCCTCTCCGGTGTGTATGGTGGACGATAGGGTTGACCATCTGAGCAGCTGGAAACCTCACTGGAACATGAACCATGCTCCTTATTGTCTTTTTGTTTGTCAGTAGCGATATACTGCCAATCACGGCTTTGATCATTGGAGGTTCTGTTATCACCACAATACGTCGGGTCTCTATAAACACCATCTGAAACTGTGCTTACATTATAAATAGCGTCATCACTAAGTGTCTTTCGGTGGAAGTGTTTGACAGCAGCAGACGCTCGGTTTCTGTTCTCGACTGATTT
The DNA here is from genome assembly GCA_009936505.3 of Holothuria glaberrima. NCBI lineage: Eukaryota > Metazoa > Echinodermata > Holothuroidea > Aspidochirotida > Holothuriidae > Holothuria > Holothuria glaberrima. Next base: position 8,455 of record WURT03046293.1, read on the forward strand.
CTTCGAATGGATCTTTCTTCGATTTATTAGCTTGGGGCTCCCTTGAACCAAATCAGGACTGATACTTCCAAACCGTTTTACCTCGTTATCTGCAAAACGAAGTCCCTTCTGAAAATAAGAGTCGTTTTGAGGCTCTGAGTTATTTACATTTTCCGACAGAACTTCGAATTGACCAGTCTCAGGGTCTTTATTGTAACAGGGCCTATTTCTCTTGTGTTCAGTGGAGTCGATATAACCCCTGGATTCTTTTTCTCCAGATAATTTTCCTTCAATATTTCTTACATTATTCTGGTTTTCTGCAACTGTCGATATCTTTGAAAGTTCCACACGAAGATCATTCAATCTGATTTCTTCATCGCTGGAGGATTTTAAAGAATCTACATCACGAGTAATTGAAGGTGCCCTCACATCAATAGGCAAGTCTTTTGCTCTCAAGGAAGATTGTGACGTCATAGATTTATGAGCCTCTTCATAATGGATCTCAGGATAAATCTGCATATCTGTTTTCCTTAATTCGTCAATACTGCTAGAGAATCCTTTATTATCCACCCCCACAAATCCATTTATTCTCTCCCCTCCGTTTAAGATATTTTCTCGGCTGGTTCGTAAGCTACTAGGAGTCGAGTTGCTAGCTTCTGATGTTTTTCTGCTTAGAGCTGGAGCTGGTATTCTCGTATTGACTTTCGTGACGCTACTAGCAGAGTGATTTGAAATCATTATTGATTCTTCTACTTCACTGTTGAAGCTGTCTGTGTGAAAAGATGAGCCATTAATGATCCCAGGGCTCTTCCTCAGAGCTGTAGTCACATTTCCGTTCATACCGTTGTGAACGCCATGGCCGTTTGCTATACCGTTAATACCGTTACGGTAGAGACCCCCGATCAATGCACCATTCTGCACGGAGAGCGACGTGTCGTAAATCGGGAACACCGTAAGATATAATGGTGTGAATGGTTTGAGATGAAACACCTTCTCACCATCGCTGTAATGTACCGTGTCACTGTTTCCTCCACAAGAACGATGACATGCGTAGCCTGTTAAAAGGAAGTAACCCATAGTTATATCATGTACCGTTTTTCATGTAATGGCTTAATAACATCATCCATTAACATGAACAGGTTGTCACCTGATTTAAGGTGCAACATTGTCGACTACGTCTGTGACGAGACAAGGTAGCGGCGCTCTTACGGCAGTGCTAATCACATTATAGCTGACATATAATTTTGTATTTCAAATTCTGCCAATACATACATTGTAACAAATGCTACCATGTAAGAGACGGACGTCGATGCTAGGGGAGAGTGAAATATTCATAACTTTAGGAAAGGAAAGCGTAGAAGAATATAATTACAGGCTTTTCAAAGATTCATTGAAGGAAAGAACAAAGATGTGCTTAGCGTTTTTTTTTTATTTTATTATGTTGACCTAGTTGTGTAAAGTCCTCCTACGAAAGCTATCTTATCCGCGGAGAAAACTCCCCCAAATGTGACATCAATCGATTAAAACAAAAAGACTGCATTATTGAATTTGACACATTCTATTTAAATCAAAACCGATCATATCAGATAAATCAATAAAAATTCAGTTTAGTTTAACGTCATTATCACTAAATGTGAATTGTACTATTGATATTTTCACGTGTTAAACAGCTGAATCTAAATAAAAATTAGGAATAGACAAATGTGTTAAGAATTGTATTGACGCTTTATAAGGAGTAGTAGCCAGAACGTACACAAAGGTCTAGTGTTACTTCTGTGATTGCGTCCCTCCGAGAGGAAGACTGCACTCTTAACAAAGTATTACCACTTATTGATCAGAACGTTAAGTTTTCACACTCAGCACACGGTGCACGAGCATAGTGATACATAGACAAAGTGTATGCAATATACGCATCTTTTTTTGTGTGTGTGTGTGTGCTTGGGAAATCCATTATGTATTTTTGAAGCTACCTTGGCCATACCCTGTTACAATTTTCCCATGGCATAACGGCTCATTTCTTGATTCCAGTGCAAAAATTCCAATACCGCGCATGATAGCTGCACACGTATTTGTTACTGTCCGTCGTTTAAAATATTGGAGATGGATTTCGAAACTAAATATCAGTAAACATACGATAAAAAATAAACCTTAAAATTTGTTTGCTCAATCATATCATGCATGTGAACACATTTCCTACCTACTTTCTTTTCATACAAAGACTAATTTAAATGATCCCTGCCCAAAACCTTTCCTGGTGGAAAAAAAAGATATTTCTTATGCATAAAAGCACTTAAGCAATCAGTAATGTTATCTAAAGCTTGTCTCTCCCGTTGCACTTTCTCATATGTCCTTGGTAAGTAAAACCTTTCATATGAAGAATCAATTTCAAAGAAAAGTCTTTCGTCTTAAAATCGTGTCACGCATTTGCAAAGACCTGAATGCGTTAGACGTGAAACTACCCAGTTCAGTTGAAATACTGGATACAGTAGGCTTCTACAAGCACTGCAGTTCTGAGTGGGCTGAAGGCTGAGGGATGGATGTGAAGTCTGAGAATCACTAAAACTAATGAAGATGATGAATTTTTTTAAAAAAAAGCCAGGAAAATTTTTTTGCAAAACGCCCACGTATTCGCTGGAAGACATTGTTTACGAAATGCACCAAATGTTATCTTTAAACGCAATATCTGAAAAAAAAATGCAAAATTTAAATTACTTCATTAGTGATAAATGGATCTCGATTGTATTAAAAAGAAGTCTGACTCCAGATGCCTATACATAAGACTTAAGCGATGTCAGTATTGTCAAAGACAAGTCTTTTGTGATTAAAAAATATTCTGAGTCAAAACGTGAAGCAAATATAGGAGGATTTTTTCACTTTAATGTTTTACCGTTAATCAGACCCACTGCATGGTCAAGTGGTTAGAGCATCCGACTTGCAGTCGGAAGGTCGGGGTTCGAATTCTGGCCGGGTCATACCAAAGACTTTAAAAATGGAACCTACTGCCATTGTGCTTGGTGCTCAGCATAAGCAATCGAGTAGGTTAAACAAGCGAGTGAGCCGCAATTGGAAAAAGGCCGTGGCCGGCCCGACTTAAACCAATTGGTTACAAACTGAGCGGTAAACCCTCATCTAACTAACTAACTAACAAATTTACCGTTAATCGGTTATGTTGCTTGTTGGTCCACGTGTAAGTTAACAGCTCTAATGCGGTTGTAGAGGACAGGATGTAAATTGTAGAGCAAAACAAACCAATATAACGCAATGCGTAACTATGGCATCATATACGTGATTACTTCGACACGTCTAGTCTATCTTCATCTTCACCGTCTGGAAAAACATGTATTTTTATGGAAAGCAAAATGGCAAGAACGCTTTGGTAGCGTGTTCACCTCAAAAATTTACAGTGGTTCCTTTTGTTCAAGACTACCACTGTGTATGTCTATCAGAATAATCACCCCTACACACATACATAAACAAACACAGAATGGTTAAGGTATGTAGGTATTCATAATGTTATTTTCGGGCCTTTTCGGGACATCAGCTACCAAAACTGACGTGATGTGATGTAGTGGATGACATAAGCAGTACTTGGTCGCAATTTTTGGAATGGACTAGACTTCTGTAAATATTGTATTATTTTGACGAGAAAGAAAACCTTTGAATGAGATTTTTCAATTTAAAATGGCCACGAAAAAGAATATGGAAATATTATCGTTGCCCGTATAAAGGGAGCTATGGGGGTATGTGAAAGAATTTGAAAAAAAACGAGTGTATCTTTTCTTTGCCCTGAAAGCATGTCCATGGATATGTCACTCTTTCCGACGAAGCAAATGACTAAAAACTGGCAAGCTGTGACATGTTTCACACTCCATGTTGTGCCCTATCGAAACTTCAACAGGTCTAAGTCAACACTAAGTAAGAGCAGAGCTGGTTTCTTTTACTTTTTTCGTCGTCGGGGAGTAAAGCTTGGTTTTTGTTTGTCTCGCTTACAAAAAGTCACAAATGTGACTAACAAAGACTGAAAAGAATGAGAAAGTGAATTATTACCGTAACTAATTTGCCGTTGAGCGTTTTCTTTGCCCTTGAATGGGATGTTACCGATGGTAGTTGGGAAAATAATATTCAATTCTGGCTTCTCATCAACAAGGAGGGAGACCTAATTGATATAGTGAATAAGAAAGAAAATAAAGAAAATAAGTAGTTGTTACTTCGAAAAACTGTCACCTTTTTAAACCATGGTTTCTCATTCTCCAACAAAAGTCCAACCAAATATTTTAGAGAGAATTTCTTCACAATGAAAATGAACGAGACCTTTAACCAGAAAGTCCAAAGACTTAGTGACTCCTTGCCGCAAGGGGATGCATTGTTACACTGTGGTTCATCAATAAAATGTATACCTCTTGACCAGTGGCGTGACTAGACTTTTTTTCCAGGGGGTGGGGGAGTATCTAAATTTTCCTGTTTTTTCTTAGGTGTGAGCATTACTGCATAGGGAACGTTCTGAATTCTGTAATGTAGGTTACAAACATACGGCTTACACGTAACACATACCAGACAACAGTGGTAGCGCAGGGATTTGCCCGACGGGGGTAGGGAGGCTCCCCGACGAGGGGCAGCGACCCGAAGCCCGAGAGTCCCGATGCGTTCAAAGGAGTCGGTTAGGGGGGATTTGAAGAAAACCTGTGTACTATACCATGCCATTGTGGGGCATATATATATATATATATTGCATAAAATTTGTATGTACTAGAGGAACATAGTTTTTGCGCTTATTTAATGTTTTACCGGAATCTAAGCTGTGGAACTGCAAAGTGCGCGAAGTGCGCGAAAACTTATTGGGTGAGCATACACTAAAAAGAATTTGTACTTATGTTAAGCTTATACAGTTTCAATCGTCAGGGCAGTTGGACCCTATCGGGCATAACTTTCATTGTACTTCCCTCCTCGGGTCTCTAGCCGTACCGCACGACAGACGCAAGAGAACATTAACTAGGTTTAGCAAATGAGAAGAAATTCCGGACATTTACATAAATCCATATATTCTACTTATTTAGTTTCTTGAAAAGTTGGAAAGGGTTTGTACTTTATTTAGCTATAAGTATCGGATCGAAATTGAGGAAGAGTGGGCAAAGCGTAACGAAAATTTTGGGTTTTATCACAGAAATGACCCTTTTGAAAGCTAAAATAAGTAAACCGACCATGGGTGGCGACAGAAATTTCCCGACAAGGGGGCCGGGGTATACGAGCTACCCCAATTTCCGAAAGCCCCTATGTCGAGGGCGTGGTGAGAAGGGCATATAAAAGAGCTATAACTTATACTTCAAGAGCCGAGTTGCGCACTTATAGTGTTCTTTTGAATCTGAATCGTGAAATTGAAAAGCGTGCGAAGCGCGCGAAAATTTTTGGTACCGGTAGGCTTACACAAAAAACATACGTAATCATTAGCAACAAAAAGAGAAAAAAAAACGAAAAGAAAAACTGTGGGTGGTTGTAGACGGTAACGGTGATAACATACATTGTATCGAAACTCCCTCAACTTGGGAAAACCGGTGTCACTTGATGATCTGGTGTCACAGATGGCAAATTTGCCAGAGCCAGGGGCAACTGCCTCCATCTCCTGTACTAACGCCACTGCTCTTGACCATATCATTCTATACGATGTTTTCAGTTTGACCTCTGCTGACCTCACATATATACCACTCACGACTCACTATATGCCAAGTATGAAACGTATCCATCATCCCTGTCTATACATATCGTGTTTTCAAGGTTTTCGGTTTTTAAACTCTAGTGACATCAAATTACCTCTGAATGACTGCCACTGAAAACAGCAAGGTATTTCCTCTCAATATGATAAAGTTATATACCATGTGTGAAAAGTGTTTGCCATTGCTATCTTGAGATATCGTGTTTACAAGCAGCCATAAGGATTTCGTATTTTTATCTCCCGTGACGTCAGATAACCTTTGACCCCTACCAAAAACCAATAAAGGCTGTTTTCTGATTATAACGCATCCACATGCCAAATAAGAAAAGCGTCCATGCTTTATACCTAAAAATATCGTGTATCG
>WURT03046304.1:0-14504 GCA_009936505.3 Holothuria glaberrima
GGAATCTAGGACAATAGGAAGGAAGTGAACTTGTAAACAACAAGATGGCGTCCCTCTTAGTAACGAAATGCTTACTAACTATACTATATGACAATATGGTGCCATGGCTATGTAAGTTCAAAGCAATTAAAAGGTCACTCATCCTTTGAGGAAGCAAGTGGTATACTTAAATAGTTCCATTTAGTAGAAGATACAGGATGACTAATGTCTGCATGATTAATTGCTAATTGTTTTTATTGCTTTTAAAAATGACTATAACAGCAGCTCTACAACCAACATCCACTTTGCTGAGAAAAGATGAAAATATTCCTCTCTTGTAGGTTATTCACTAGCACATTCAGACAGCTGCATGCATGTACTTGTTACTGCATGCACCGGCAATTTAAAATTACTTCATAACCTGGCAATATTTTAACGTGCATGGTTCAATTCAAGTTTAACCGACAGAAGGTATATAGTCCAAAGAAGACTAAAGCCAAGTACAGTAGGTTACTCCAGTCAATATGTCGGATTATGTCTGTAAAGAATATCCCAAAGAAATAAAATGATAGAGAATCAAAATGGTTCCATGACACACTTGGATACTCGACAGTCCTGATGAGCTGTTCTACACCAATATTTTCTCCAAATTATAAATACTGTGTGTCCAATGCACAACTTTCCTTCACTTCAACTAACTTCAACTACAGAGTAATCTGTACTGCACTGCTTCTACCAAGGAGTCTGTTACGACACTGATGCAATATACCACACTGCTAAAGTACACACATACTACAAGCCAAATCCATGGCTTCACACAGCATACTGCATCTAGGCTACAGAGGAAGTATTTCAAAAGTCTTTTGCTGTGACACAATAGGCTTTACTGACCAGTCACAATGGACTTCCCTTGATTTATTCACTGCATGAAGTAGACAGTGTGTTGGGAATACACTCATAATTCCTACAGGACTTTGGTGAAACTTTCCTACGTCGGAAAGTAGCAAGTTCCTTTGTAGGAAAATTGAAATTCCTGTAGGAATTTGATAATTCCTACATGAAATGGCAAATTCCTACAGGAATTGGTCTTTCCTACATAGGAAATAGCAAATTCCTACATAAGAAAATTGAAATTCCTACAGAAATTTTACAATTCCTACTTCCAACAGGAAATTTACAATTCCTACAGAATTCCTACAGGAATTATGCTAGAAATTTTTGTAAGGGATTACCCGTCACTTCAGAGTTAATTTGAGAACTTCAGCTACCGGAATATACTGGAAAGTATCTGTTACCATCTGAAGCTTTACATCACCAGTTGCTGTGACCGTCAGGAACATTCTCGTTGACTGTTCTGAATACTCCCATATTCGCCAGAAGTTCTACGCTGTGCCAGACCTGAAAACTCTTTTTGAGCAGGCAGATCCTTCCCATATTTTGGGCTTTCTAAAGGAAAGTAACCTGTATAGAAATTTCTGACATGACTCCCGCATTTGCCTGGATCTTTTAGTGAAATTTGACCCCACCTTTTCCTTGTTAATTGTACCCCAACATTGCCCCTTTTTCTCTTCTAGATGACATGTAACACAATCGTGTTGGTGTGTCGTAAAATCCCATCTAACTACATCACCAGTTCTATCAGTAATTTGATCAAATCTGGTTCCTATCGCATACTGCACTTGCCCGCAAGGCGGACGTGTATTGCTCCTGCACCCACACTGACTTCACTCGCAATACCAACGTCCGCAAACTTTCGCGAGAATTCCTCGTCAAACTGCGTAAAAAACTGTAGTTAGATAAGGTTTAACGACACCAACACGTATGTGTTGTATAGTGTCAGCTAGGTAAAAAAAAAAGGAATGGTGGGGTAAAATTCAACTAAAATGTCTGGACAAAAGCTTAATGTGGGAGTCATGTTAACATTTACTGTAAAGCTTACTTTCCTTGAGAAAGCCCAGAACAAGAGAAGGGTCAGTGTGCTCGAATAACGTTTCCAGGTTTGGCACAGTGTGGTACTAACTGACGAATATGGGAATATTCGTAACAGTCGACGAGAATGTGACTAACGGTGACAGCACAATCGCATGGGATACTGTAAGCTATTAACTATTCATATATACGATCAAACAAACAAAAATTATAAATATTTAACGAAAAACGACTAACGCATGTCTGATTACCATGCTATTTCGAACGACCACGTTAATGGAGATTTAGTGTGTGATTTTGTTTGCTTCAAGCTCACACAATGCAGTCCCATTGACTTGTAAAAGTGAACGTTGTAGCTGGTCTTCAGCCAGGTGGGCAAAACTTTTACAAGCTGGTGCTGGACGTTTCTTGCAATATGAATATTCATATATTAAAACCAATCGATAGTAGTGAGGTAAAATCAAATTTGGCTCATGAATTTAGCGAAACAGGATGATCTCTGTCATTGTTCGCAGGTGTTAGAGGATGTACGTCAAAAGAGAAGTACATATTCGACACCTGCTATGAAGGTAAATACTGCACTGGTTCCAGGGATTTTGATAAGAAAATTTTTCCAAAGGTTCAGCTCCATCAGCAGAATTGGTGTAAATTTCGTGGTTTTCCATAACATTGAGCGCATCTTGTTTCAGAGAGGAAATTGTATATTGAAACATCTCAGCTGTTTCACTGATATCACATTTTGCACTGATGAAAATGACAATAAAGTTGAAGCCCTCAATTTGATGATCATAGAAGCAGGAAGTTGTTTAAGATAATTTGGGTCATAAGTTGGTCCTTGTTCTTGAACCTCCGGTTCCAGGTCGTCAACATTCATTTCATCACGTCCTTGCCCCTCTTCTCCCTTTTTTCCGTATAAAAATAAATATAGATATGAAAATTATATAAGGTTTATGCTCAGCCTTAGCCCTTTGAGTCTCAGGCCTTCCAAAAAGTTCGCATACATTTTGGGTTTTTTTTTTATTTTTTATTATTTTTTTTTCCAAGCTGTCCTTTTTGTTTTTTCAAGTTGTATTTTGTGAAAAACAAGTTGTATTTGTTGGGTTTTCCAAATTCCTTTTTTTATACTATTTCATGTTTCCTTTTTGCTAACATTGCATTAATTGTGGATGTGTCAAACATTTGGAATTCTGCACATAGGCTTAAATTTGAAAATATTCCATCGTTATGGCCACTGTTCCTTTTTTATGCTCTTGTTTTTGTTAAAGCAAAAGTTACGACTTTGTAAATATTAAAGTCTCGAAGTCCAGATTGCAAAGTACCAGAGGAAGTAACCAAAATTGTATCATTTTTTCCACAAAATGTGGGCAGCCCAGTGTGCTTTTCATGCACTACAACAGTCTGAATATATTCTGCACAGAATGCAGACTCATAATTTTTGGCATGGAATTTGACCAAAATTAGGTGCAGAGAATGGTGTCGTGATTTTCATTTTAAGTCACAAAATTTGTTGTACTTTGTAGGCTAGAAAATGTAAAGTTTTGAAGCCTATTTGTAAGCCCTAGAAATCATAACATCCTCCACAGGGCAATCTAATTGAGGGTGCAATTAAATTTTACACCTGGCGCCGGTTAGCAATTTTTCCTTGGCGCAAACTTCAGCATTGGTTTTATACGAAATGCACCCAGAAATGTGGGATCCTTCCAGAATTCAATTGTGCACCTTGAAACTGTGTGCAATAGTTTTACAAGTGGGTTGCAAGGGTAGCCCACTTCTATGGCACGCCAAAAGATTCACGATATATAGTAATCATCTACAACTACACGTTCATGTACTAAAATCACACGTTCATGTACCAAAAATACACGATGATGTACTAGCTTTATTCTTTCATAATGTAAAGTTACACGATCATGTATTAAAAATGTGTTCATTATGGGAAAAATATGATCATGTAAATAGTTGCGATGTACATGTAATAATAGGCGTTCTACATCAAAAACCATTCGTTGTACATGTAAAAATTTACCATCATGTTATTAGTCTTTCCCGCCTGTCATACTATGTGAGCCATTCGGCGCGCTGCATGAACACCAACAAATGCTGGAATAACGTTTCCACGTTTGGCACAGTGTAGTAATTCTGACGAATATGGGAGTATGTGACTATCGGTCACAGCGCAATCACATGGGATTCAATATGGTCTTTCATCCCCGTGGAGGAAAAAGTCGGTGCACTTACTAAACAAGCCCTACAGATGGACGTCACCAATCTCTACTTGCCTCACACTGATTACCGCCCTAAGATCAATGGCTTTGTAAAATCGAAATGGCAAGAACTGTGGGATTCCTTTTCCGAAAACAAATTGTACCGAGTTAAACCAACGGTCGGAACTGGTAGACATGGAGCCCCCAGTTAACGGAGAGATTTAGTTATGACTAGGGCTCGCATTGGTCATACCTTACCCATGCCTATTTACTTCACGGGGACAAGAGACCATATCGTTTACCCTGTGATTGCGGCTGTCACCGTCAGTCACATTCTCGTTGACTGCTATGAATACTCCCATATTCGCCAGAAGTACTACCCTGTGCCAGACCCGAAAACTTTATTTGAGCAGACAGATCCTGCCCTTATTTTGGGCTTTCTCAAGGAAAGCAAACTATAGAAATTTTTGACATGACTCCCGCATATTTACCCGGACCTTTAAGTGGAATTTGACCCCACCCTTTTTTAGTTAACTGTATCCCAACATTGCACCCTTTTTTTTCTTTTCTAGATGACACTAGTGGTTAGAGCATCCAACTTGCAGCCGGAAGGTCGGGGGTCGAATCCCTGCCGGGTCATACCAAAGACTATAAAAATGGAAACTACTGCATTGTGCTTGGTGCTCAGCATAACAATGGAGTAGGGAAAACAAACCAGTGAGCCACAACTGGAAAAAAGGCCGTCGCCGGCCCGACTTAAACCATTTGGTTACAACTATATAACACAATCGTGTTGGCGTGTCGTAAAATCCCGTCTAACCGTGGAGCAAATATGCATGGGTAAGTGACCGATGCGAGCCCTAGTCAGTACTAAATTATTCCTCCGCTTTCTGGGGGTGCATTACCTACAGTCCCGACCGTTGGTTTTATTCGGTGCAATTTGTTCTCATTATAGTGGCCGAATTTTCGGGCAGCCACGCCAGTTTCGAGCCGCGCGTGAGCTAGGAAAGACGTGCGAAAGCGAGTTCTCCCCGGCTGGTACGGCACCCCCTAAGGACGTGTTTGTGAGTGAACACACATACAAATGCATATACATGCCATTATGTCGGCATAGGTTTCCTTTCCATTGAGAAGATTAATCATCTTCGTCTGTGTCATCTGTTGTTGCACCAGAGGATGGAGCTAAAGCAAACCTAGTTTTCAAGTGGCTTACCTCTGTGCTTGTCTGGCCTAGGCACGTTCGCATTATTTCTATGCCGTTCAGGTTGGGCGACATCTGTGGTGACTAGGTTTCCCTCAAAGATCCTAAGAGTGTCTACCATCATCTGGTCAACATATTCGTAGGTCTTGGCTTCATAGTCTTTCTTGGCTACACATTGCTTCCTGGCCTTCGAATATGACAGACTGTGCCTTGGCTCACCAACTGCACCCGACAAACTCGAAGCCTTCTTTACAACTGTCTGCTCCCTTTTGAGGTTCATATTGTGATCCAAGACCGCCCAACGCATCCTAGCTTCCATGTGTGGGTAGGTGAATTCTAGTCTCTTGGGCCAGTATTTCAAGAGGCTGTGGTGAAACACCTCTAAAGCACCTGTGTGGCAAGAATACACCAGCTGATCCAAGTTAGTCTTGTTGAGAACAACCTCTTGGAGGGCAAGATAGGAAGGAGAACCTTGTTTAAGCCACACCTTAGGCCGGGCCTCTTCTTCGGACAGCTGAGGGTGAGCGCACTTGTGGAATTTCTCACCATCTATCCACTCGTGCACATTCACAATGTGCTGAAGGATAGATGTCCACCTTTCCAAAAGCAACTGTGAATCACGCTTGCAGTTGAAGCTGCACCACCAAAGGTGGTTTGAAATTGCTTGAATCGAAGCGATCAAATCCTCACTATCTTTCTTTTTGGCCTTGACGAGAAGCTTCTTCACAGATGTGGTAAAGTTCAAGACATGAAAGTTGTGTTTGATGTGTGGGTGCTCCACCCACATCAGCTTGCGGATGCTGCGTGTCTGACTGTGGCAATTACCTCTACCAGTGTGTTCTACTTTGTCCAGGCAAATTCAGAAGCCATGTTTTTCCATGACTACAGAATTGTGGTGTCTGACACCTAAACTTATTCAATGTTGACAAATCCTTCGGTCTTTGGGTTCATAAGAGTATAGGAACAGTACTTCGCACTGTATCCCGGAGAGTCACACGTGCCATCACCAGAGAGCCAGATGGTTTTGCCTGTTAGTTGTTAGAGAACTTTCTTCTGGCGTTCAAGATATGTGTGATTTGCTACAGGGATTAAGGTACTCTTCAACTTATTGTAAAACGTCGAGTGTTCAATGAAACAAATCCCAGTATATCTCATACACTGCAGAATTTGGGAAAAGGAGTAACCACTGTACATAATCCCAGCTGCTACAAGTAAATTGCCTGAAGGTGTGGCATTAGTTAGAAGTTGGGAGTCCCATTTTATTATTTGATGTCCATTGATGCAGGTCAGCTGTACAGAGAGCATCGTGCCCTTGACCACTTTTGGAAAGTCCACAGCCGGAGTTAAACAAGTACTGTACCTTACATTTGACAGCAGCTGATCGACCATTGGTCAAATACAATGTACTTCTGCTTTACAAGCTTTTCTTTGGGTGAAACATCCTCCTCATCCCTCAAGTCTTCTGAATCCCCTATTTCTTGTGCAGATGGTGAATACCAGACAGAACAGCAACATGATTTATACTTTACATGCAAATGGTAGTCAGAATGCTTAATCTGAAAGAAGACGTAAGCCAATTGCCCTACTCATGCAAATATACTCCCAATACACATACGCAAAGGAATAAATACGTACATATGCACACACCTACATACATTACAAGAAACTAACAGTATGTATTTTCAATTCATTGTTCCTCAGTAGAGTTGATTGCCAATGGCCGGCAGACAATCCTCATCATCATTATCATCATGAGGGCATTGCATCCACAAATGATACAAGGGTAGAAATCTATTCAATTTGAAAAGTTCATTTCATATTATTTTTTTTCATTTTTTTTTTTCACATAACCCACATGAAAGCAAACTGGGCATATATGCTTTACTAATAGCTCTTTGACCTAAAACAGCTAGCCCAGATGAAATCCAACTACAAATAAATGTATAGGCATCAGTTTCCATCAATAAATACCTGGCAAATAGGACAACTGAATATAGCCTTGGGTGTCAACTAATTGGGGACGTGGGTCATTAATCCAATTACACAACACACCGTTGGGGATACGAGTCACCACCCATCTCCCCTCCGTCCCCATGAGCTGAGACATAAATATCATCGGTATCATGCATTCTATACTGACGGCTCCAAAGCCACGAACAGGGTTCCGGCCGCGACGTCAGGCCGTGATGCATCCTTGCAAGTCAATACCGGATGATGCATCAATATTTACTGCCGAACTCCAGGCACTAAAGATGGCATTCCATCTGATTGAAACCTCGGACAGTCACCAGTTCATTGTGTTCACAGGCTCACTATCAAGTCTTTTAGCACTAAAAGGTCATGAGTTAAAACACCCTTCAGTAACAGCTCTCCGTGAAGCTTACTCCAATTTGGTGCAGCTACAAAAATCCGCTGTGCTAGCATCAGTCCCTAGTCACGTGGGCATACAAGGAACGGAAAAAGTGATGCACTTGCTAAAGAAACTCTGCAATCACTACTTGCCTCACACTGATTACCGCCCTAAGATCAATGGCTTTGTAAAATTGAAATGGCAAGAACTGTGGGATTCCATTCCCTAAACCAAATTGTAACGAGTCAAACCAACGGTCGGAACTGGAGGATATGGAGCTCCCAGTAAGCGGAGAGATGATTTAGTCCTGACTAGAGCTCGCATCGGTCCCACTTACCTTACCCATGCGGGGATGAGAGACCATATTGTATACCCTGTGATTGTGCTGTCACCGTTAGTCACAATCTCGTGGACTATTATGATTACTCCCATATTCGCCAGAAGTACTACGCTGTGCCAGACCTGAAAACTTTATTTGAGCAGACAGGTCCGTCCCTTATTTTGGGCTTTCTCAGGGAAAGTAAACTATAGAAATTTTTGACATGACTCCCGCATTTGCCTGGATCTTTTAGTGAAATTTGACCCCACCTTTTCCTTGTTAATTGTACCCCAACATTGCACCTTTTTCTCTTCTAGATGACACTATAAAACACAATCGTGATGGTGTGTCGCAAAGTCCCATCTAACTAGCCGTCCCGCCCTTTCTTTACTAATCATTCACAGCACTACTCATGGTTGTCCCCCGACACACTTCCGAAAAATAGGGTGCTCAATTTATATAGGACTTATGAAAAACATTGTGGAAAGAATGAACATGACCTATTTTTGTCAATTTTACTGAGGATCCTACAGTTGTTATATTTATATTGTCTAAATTTCATGATCAGTTAGCATAATATGAGTGAAGAATGATGGGTGTGCTGCTTACTTGAGGAGGTGGCGGGGATACAAATTCATAGTCAGATGCTGCTTCATGGGTAGTAGGTTGTTCCTCGTTACCTTGGCCAGAATTACCCTCTGAAATCAGAAAACAAAAGTTAAAAGTTTCCAACATTTACATTGTAATGATGTATTTTCAAATCTTAAAACGTAAATATGGATAGTGGCAGACGTGAGGTGTAAGGGGGCTATAATCAAGTCTACTAATTCTATGTAGAAATTTCAGCTAATACAACCCTTCAGAGCATCAGACAAACCATGGAATACTTGATACTTTGCCAGTTGTCCAAAGCTGGAATTTTGACGTTTGGGGAGAAATAGGCAGTATGGATCACATGATCGTCAATCTGCCAGTTTCATGACCATTGTACAATCTTTCAGTCTGTGACTAATAAAAAGATTACCACTGCAGTTCAAGTTATTCCACAATCCTCAATTGACACGGTGTTTTTCAACACTGAAACGTTCCTGTTAGAAATTTACTCTACCTGTGAAAAGAGAGGCGATGACAACAGTTCTTCACTTTCAACTGTGACTGGGCTGACAGGAGTTGAGTTGGGCGTGGACACCTCGTCAAGTTCAATTGTGCCAACCTGCAAATGAGACAAAATGACATAATCAAATATAAACACAGCATAGCTTAGAACAAACGAGTGTCCATCCAGTGAATTGCCATGTGCTCTTGTGACTTCACTAACAACACAACAGCATCAAATAAGTTATGTTTCCAAGTAGTACAGGTACATGCGCAAATTATTACAACTTACGGAAGGAGAATTTAATCCGTGGAAACTGACATGGTGGGCGGAAGTCTGGGAAAAGGACCAGGGAGTCCTAACTTCAAGAGACGGATTTAGATCACTTAAACAAGGTACAGCAGGCGAATAAATGACACTAGAAAGCACACAAAACAATAAAATGGTTAGTATGAAAGAGTATATTAAAACGAGCACTTCAACTTCTCGGCACAGTTTGTCAATTTAAAATGTGAAAACTATACAATATACATGAGTCCATAAAATATCATTGGACGATTACTTAATATATCCTAAATGGCCATTTTAACTATGTGCACAAAAATAAGGGGAGTACGCTTATCTGGGTCGACGTCACGGCCTTGGTCTCCCGGGGATGCTCTCCAACTGCTGTCCCTCGAACCAGTTGCAAATCCGGAATAATTCCAACTCCTCACAGTCCACTGGAACAACACAGCTCCGGTCCAATACGGCACTGAGTTCCAAAACATGAAGGTTCTACCAAACGGATTTAGAAATGAATATTTGGTCCTTCTGAAGGGAACTTAACAGTCCTTCACAAATGTAAACTGTCAACGGAGGATACAAAGTAGAAACCGTGAATGTATGGATTACACAGTTTGTTTCAGATCCTCACCGTTGTGAACGGAGGCAAACTTTCATCACATACAATCTCTCAAAATATTTCTTGAATTAAAACAACTAATTTACTCCATCAAACTGGGGATTTAACGAATACTATATACAAGCAAGGTGAGAACATGAAGCGGTGTCTCACATCATTTATTTAAAGAGTCATTCAGCCTCCCACTGAAAGTACTATGAAAGTAGTAGATGGGGTCAAAACAGAACTTGTAAAACTTTGAACTTGGAGCAGTAACAACATGCTTCTTGCCTGAATGGTGGCAAATCTACTTCTCTCTTCCTAAACTGCAACTTTGGGGCTGGTTGTAACAAATATTCAAATTAAATGGAGATAGACCCTATCTCCTAATCACATCACCGCCCCCCCCCCCTTTGGTCTACCCATCCGTGGCAACCAAGTGCTCTTCTCTTGGACCAGTCACATTCCTGTTTCTGATGAAATCCTCAGCATATCAATTAATTCTCAGAAGCTACTTTACCAAATAAGGGATGTGTGAGGCTAAATCTTGAAAATGCACAAAAAGATCTCGTCTCTACCAAAAATGTAGAAATAGTAAAGCAGGGGGCCAAAACTTATTTGTATTACCAACTCTTTGAAAATAAAGGATAACATTAATGACGCAACCTACGTGGTCACGTGTTTACTGATATGTCGAGGAAATCACAGTCCCTAATCCCAAGATAAATTAAACGTCATAAAAAGCTCTTTTTAACAAAAATTGTAAACATAGAAACATTGTACAGGTCTGCATAAAGTTTGGTGACCTTCAGGTGTCACAACCCAGTGCACAAGACATAGCAGAGTACTGTATAGCCTAGATGTAGTACAGCAAAGTAAACACTTATTATAACCAGTGGACTTTTGAGCAATAAGAAGTGGTTACGGTGGCTCATAAAGGCCAATAGGTTACACCTCCTCTTGTTCAAATGGGACATTGTCCTCAATGTTAGAAAACAAAACGAAAAGAAATAATGTACTGCATATTCACGTGAATAATGAAAAACATTTCAAATAAACTATCTCAAACAGAGCGGATAGTTTGTTGTGCACAGTATGCGCAATGCAATTCAATAATATGTACAATATCTGCTGCTATTCATAGCCAGGCTAAAACTGAACATAGTGCTTCAACATCCTGGGGGTTCATAATCCTCAGGTAACACTATTAAATTTTAATCATACCCTTCTAACCATAAGAATTACGCTTAAAGATATCAACATATTCGAATACGGTCAGGCTGTTGCACCTTCAACTACATGTATAATATTCTGAAAAGCTGGATTTTGTAAAGTTTCAGGACTGCCTGAAAACCTCTAATATATTGAAAAGGCAATCTACTTTTTGTTGCCATGCTGGAGTAAATTGTTTTGATTCTCACTCGATGACCTTACACAGTCAGAGGTATTACTATAATTATCACTGTCCACCTGACTTCCAGGGGATTAACATTATGGTACACCTGCTCCGCCATGGGTGTCAGTGGGTTATCAACATTTACATTAGTCTCTTCAAGATTTTCATCACATAAACCATCTCTAGGTAGTACAATTTGGGTGCTCCCCTCAGGAATAAATTCGGAAGAATCTGGTCGAAGTCTAGTTTTACAGCTGAATTGTTATCAAGAGTATTGCTGTTAGTTAAAGAATTTCTTGGTGCAGGACTCGGAGAATCAATTGCAACCATCCATAATGGTTCACTTTCCTCTTCACTGTCCTCACTAGGGTTGTCATTAAATTCAGGTGTATTTCGTTGGTGTCTTGCCCTAGGAGGTAGGTTGGTTGGTTGGGGTCACTGGTACTAGGGATAGGGCCACTAATAGCAGCTGGACGGGGCCTGGGCAGGGACTGAAGAGGGAGGACCAGGTTTCGGTGTAGAGCTTTCTCCTGACCAGTACCCTGTTCTGGCTGGACAACATAGACGGGTATGTCTTGATTTTCCCTTTTAACCACCCTCAAAACACCTTTTTCCCAATAGTCCGCTAATTTATGTTTACCCCTCAGGCCAACATTTTTGACTAGCACACGATCACCAGGGCGCAGAAGCATCTCGCGCACTTTTATCATAGAGGTCTTTATTCCCATTTGATTGTTTTCGCGCATGGTCCGTCGCCACCTTGTATGCAGCCTAGTCTGTCCCGTAGGTCTGCTACATGGTCGTCCTCAGAGCTCAGTCCTTCTTGACTGTCCTTCACCCCTAGAAATAAGTAGACTGGAAGTCTGGGGTGTCTACCAAACATTAAGTAACGTGGGGCAAAAGAAGTTGAGTCACGTCTAGTACAATTATAGGCATGAACAAGTGGTGCCACTTATGTCTTCCAGTCTTTCTTATGTTCACATTGTCTATTCCTTTGAGGATGGTAGGGGGTTGTTCGGACTTTGCAATACCAGCAAGCTGGCATAAATTCTTAATTACACTAGACTCAAAATTACGACCTTGATCGGAATGTAACCTAGCCGGGAAACCGTAATGAACTATAAAATTTTCAAAAAAGACTTTTGCTGTAATTTGGGCTGTTTGGTTCCTAGTGGGAAAAACGAGCATAGCGGGTAAAATGGTCTGCAATTACAAGAATATTACTGTACCAACATTTGCATTCTTCTAATGAGAGAAAATCCATACATACTAATTCAATGGGCTCGGTCGTTTTGATACTTACCAGAGGTGCTCTGTCACTGACGGTTGGGGTAGCTTTGTACCTCAGGCACTTGTCACAAGTCTTAAGGTATTCAATTGATTTTGCAATCATAGGCCAATAAAATTTCGCTCTAGCGTTAATGGTGCGTTCTGTACCTAAGTGGCCCATGTCGTCATGGATATACTTCAATACAGTTCCATGATAGGCAGAGGGTAATAACAACTGACGGATAGTCTTCCCATCAGCACCCATCCTACTACGGTACGAAATATCATTACAAAAGCATAATTTATCCCTCTCCCTCAAAATTGACAAGGTTTCGTGGCTCTCACTACGCCTTTCAACTACTCCTTAAGTGGAGATAGTAACTTACCCTTGCAATACCTTGGTCCTCACCTTGCACTTTCCGACAGTCTACTGGACCAATTCCAGGTAGGCTCGTTGCCTCGGTGATGTCATTTGGCAGGGCATTGCGACCCATTGCCACAACCTCTGCCAAAGGATTACAATATGAGTTGGCTTCTTCATAGGATAAATCTACTCTATTATAATTACAAAGGGCTCTAAGTACACTGGCATCAGTTATGTTAGTACTAACCGTTTCACCAAAATTAGGGTACCTTGAAAGTATGTCTGCATCAGTATTCTGCTTATCAGGGCGATACACTATAGGAAAATCATATGCTGCGAGCGCTGGAAGCCAGCGATGGCCTGTTGCATCTAACTTTGCTGTGGTGAGCACGTAATTGAGGGGATTATTACCTGTTACTACAGTAAATTTCCTTAAACTTATCATTCACGGCCCACTTGAGAGCAAGAAATTCTAGCTTGTGAGCAGGATAACTTCTCTCAGCCTTGCACAACCCACGTCTGCCATAAGCTATAACTCTTCTTACCATCAGACGATACCTGATAGAGGGCAGCACCTAATCCTAATGGGAGCTCGTAATTTGCATATGCTAATACGGGGTGGGGGTCAATTTGCCTACCAGTCTCAAAGGCTGTTTGGCACTCATGTGACCAATTCCAAGTTGGGGCTTAGGACCTGGCATTGCCGTCCTTGTCAATTATCGATTCACCTCCCATAAGGGCATTTAGGTGCTTTGTAATTTTAGAAAATCCTTCTACAAATCTCCTGTAGTACCCAGCAAATCCTACGAAAGATCGACGTAGCTACTTAAGGTTAGTAGGTGGGCGCCAATTTTCAATTTTCTCTATTTTCTCGGGATCTGTCTCTACACCCTTTACATAAACAATGTGCCCAAGATACTTAGCACTAGGCTTCAAAAATTCACACTAAGGTTTTAACTTAAGACCATACTCACCCAGACGTTTAAACACTGCCACCAATCGTTCTAGGTGTTCTTCAAAAGTTTTGGAGAAAATTATGATATCATCTTAGTAAACTAGGCATTGTTTTAAGTTCATATCCCCCATACATTTCTCCATGAAACGTTGAAAAGTACTTGGAGCACTTGTTAATCCAAAGGGCATTCTATTACATTCGAAAAATCCCAAGGGGGTAGTGAACGCTGTCTTATACTTGTCCTGTTCAGCTACCTCTATTTGCCAGTAACCCACTTTGCAAATCTAGGGAACTGAACCACTGGGCACCCTCTAGTGCATCCAGTGACTCTCTTCTATACGGGGGAGTTAGATGGGATTTAACGACACACCAACACGATTGTGTTATATAGTGTCATCAAAACAAAGGTGTAGTGTTGCGGTACGATTAACTATAAAAAGGTGGGGTCAAATTCCACTAAAAAGTCCAGGCAAATGCGGGAATCATGTCAAAAATTTCTATACAATTTACTTTCCTTGAGAAAGCCCAAAATAAGGGACGGATCTGTCTGCTCAAATAA
>WURT03046315.1:0-14502 GCA_009936505.3 Holothuria glaberrima
AGGCCGTGGCCGGCTCGACTTGAACCAATTGGTTGGAAACTGGGCCGTTAAACCTCATCTAACTAACTAACTAACTCGATGTCAGGCTCTGAGTCTTATGACCAGCGTGCGACCTCTGGCGCAATTCCTGAGTCCGTCCCACCATGCGCTCACTTGTGTCGGCTTAGTGTCCATCGTCTTCAGTGGCGGAAAAAATGGACAAGTTGAAGCTGGAAAGTGCAATGAAGGGTAGGAAACCGTAAATTTAGGTCACCTAAAGAACAAAAATAACCTCTGGACTTTATTACGAGCTCAGTATGGCTAAACTTTGCTTTTATACGCCAGTGCATGGTGAAATAGCAGAAGGGAGAGTATCCGACCAAGTGTCCTGACTTCACCGTTTGTTTCATAGTGACGTCATGTTGAAGGCATATGTAGAAAGCTTGCAATTTCTTTGTGTGTAGTAGTACTTTCGTTTGTTGGATACACACTAGAGGCATCACTTCCGACCTCAATTGATTGGCCACCTTATGTAAGCGTGTACATCTGCTCCTCCGGCTTATTTCCCCAATGTGGCAGTTTTTTTTTTCTTTTTTCTTTTGCCGAAGTAGAAATGAGTCTTCATGTAAGAACTCTAGTTTAATTATCACAACACTGATAACCATAATCCTCACATAGCAGATGGTGAGATATTTTCCTTGAAGTATCGTTTGCAAATCTTGTTTTGTTAGGCGAGGAAAGAGAATAAGCTCAGCGATAGACGTGCCAAACCCATGACAGACTTGTTGTCCACTTACAAACGTTTGAAGGATAGCTCCCTCTATGTGTCAAAATTGTGATTGATAGGTTGTAAGAAGACCACAGGGATGGCGCCAGGGGGGACAGGGGGCTGTAGTCCTTGTCGGTACAGCCCCCCTCCGTCGGGAAATTTTCCCATTTCGCCGTGGAGCCGGACTGGGTGAGCAAACAGTGTACATCCCGACGAGGGCTTCTTACCCCGACGAAGGCTTGTTCCCCCGACAGTCTATCCATTTCCAACAATAATAAGCAAAAATTTCAATAATTAAGGTGAAAATTTTTCGCGCGTTTCGCGCGCGACAAGACTGCCTATCTTCGTTTCTTTTGTCGGTCTATCCGACTCTCCCTCCTCATGTTTCCATAGCCTAACACCGTGACGACAATTCTAGCATAGGGGATAAATCTGAGTCTTGTGACTCTCTTCAGAACGTTCCTGGAAGGGATAGATAATATTACAATTCCCGTATTCACTGAAAAGTTCACCACTGATGGAACGCAATCAATTAGCTTGGAGAACAAACTCAAGAGTCCTGGCAAGCTTACAAAATACGTTGGCATGCTTGTGCCGTTGTGTGCCGACGTAGAGAGACCAACTTTCATGTAACCTACCGCAGTCTACACTTTTTGGTGCCGTTTTATGGGGAATGCCCGACCTTCACCCAGTGAAGGCTAGTTGCTGCCTCGTGATAAGTGAACAGCCTTCTCCGCAGTTTTCATTTATTTAAGAAAAAACATTATTTGAGAGAAAAATCAAGTTCAAGAAAATAAAAATGTCAAAAATGCAGGTTCTGGCATATGGGGTAGGGTGAGGGTCGGACATTTTTGATCGGTCATTAGCTCCCCCCCCCCGTGGGGGAGCTTAGACCACCCGTCGGGGAAATCCTGGCGCCATCCCTGAAGAAGAAGTCACATTGAAAAAGGTATTCTGTAAAAGTTTACGGCAGAGAGAGTCTACATACCAAAGCATTTTTGATTCCTTGCCGAAGGCAGGCAAGGAATCTATGCGATGTGATGTCGTGAGTATGTGTATGTGTGTGTATGTATGTGTGTATGTATATGTGTGTATGTGACGCCTCGCTTGTAAACACGATATCTCAAGATAGCAATGACTATTTGATATATATTTGGTATAGAGATTTTTTATATTGAGAGGAAGAAACCTATTGTAGCCAATTGGAAGTCAAAGGTCATCTGAGGTCACAGAGGTCAAAAACCGAAAACCTTGTAAACACGATATCTCGAGATAGCAATGACCGACACTTTTCATATTTGGTATATAGATTCGTCATGTTGAGGAGAAGAAGAAACCTATTGTTTTTTCTGGAGGTCACAGGTCATTTAAGGTCACCGGAGGTAAAACTGCGAAAACCTCATAAATGACTTGTAAACAGAATATCTTGAGATAGCAATGACCGACACATTTCATAATTGGTATATAGATTCGTCATGTTGAGAGGAAGAACCCTATTGTTTCTGGTGAAGGTCACAGGTCATTTGAGGTCACCAGAGGTTAAAAACTTAAAACCTTATTAACATGATATATGATGATGGGAAAGACCGGAAGCTATTCTTTCTTGGTGTATAGATTTGTCATGTTGAGAGGAGGAATGCTTTTGTTTTTGGTGGTCGTTTGAGGTCACCAGAGATCAAAAACTGAACTTTGTAAACATGACATTACAAGGGAGGAAGCATAGACAAATCTCTTCAAAGACCTTTTTTGCAATTTTTTTGTTAAGTTTTGGTGGGTTTCAAACGTCTTGTGAGGTCAGCAGGGGTCAAATTGTGAATGCGTCATAAAATGAATCTCTGTGTAACAAAGCATCCCCCTTTTGACAAGGAATCACTAAGCCTTGGGGCTTTCTGGTTATAAGTTTGAGGGAAGGGACTTCTGGAGCAGTCAAATTCATATGTTACCTGGAATGAAGGATAAGCGTAGTAACTGTAAGTTAAGTAATAGACCGAGTCCGATGTTCGAATGATTTGATCACATGAAAAATTATAAACGGTTTGATGGTGTAATGATGACAGTGATGGAAGAAATTAAAATAGCGGTGTGGCTGCCTCTGTGCGCAGAGCCTGGGCTCACATGCATAAAAGAGATCAAACGTGGTTTATTATTGTCTTGAAGAAACACACCGATGGAAGTTTCGCAGAAAAATTATTAGCACATTAGTATATAGAACAACTTAAAAACTCCGATAACAACTTCTTCCTATACTGGTTATTCCAGCTAAGTATATACTCTATGTGTCACTCACTAATCTGAATAGCTCCCAGCTTTCTCTCTTCATGTAAATGAAGGCATTTCGTGCCCTATTTATGAGACCACTGGCCAAATGTAGATTGAAGGAGAACCAGAAACTCTGTCCCGTCGGCATGTCTCGAAGGATACAATAAGCGAATAACAGCTAAATGCCTTAGAAATGATGTTATCTATGCCGATGTGCACGGAGGGGAGGGGAGGGGAGAGTGCACGCACAGTGAATGTAGAAAATTTTGTAACAATTTATCCCGACGAGTGAGATTTCCTGCAATCTTGGGGATTTGAGGTGTCATATTTTGCCCATAGCGCCATAGTCATGGTAGACCTAGCCTGACTGTGGTAATAAATTGTGTTTAACGACGCGATTTCTTGCAATGTAGTGCTTAATTTTCAGATCTCGGTCAGTCCCATCGGGTTTTATGCCTGTGCAGCTACCTTCTATAGGATCGCGCTCAATTCAAAACCCACACATCCTGCATAAGCTTCTGTAAGAAATGCGACTGACCTATTTGCTGCTAAGAATGCATTGGCGGGATTACGGGGATGGGGGGGGGGGGAGGTCGACCTTGTCCCTCACTTTATACAGAGCTTGAGAAATGAAAAATATAAAAAATGACCTTGAGGAGGCAAGTTCTTTTGAAAACTTTTGTTAGTACCGTAATTATCATATCTTTCAAAGCATGGACGTCGGCTCCCTGACACTTTTGTGACTTGCAGCCCGCAAATAAGGACCACTGATAGTACCAAATGGCAAATATACGTCATTACACTCACCATTGTCCTTGCTTATGCAATTCAGGAACCTACCTGTGACTACATAGACAATTGCAATCCTCAATTAAGTTCTCGACGTGCTTCGCGTGAGTGCAATATAAGTCCGTGTCTCGTACTGTTGTTCATAGAAAACTTTATGGAATTTCCTCCTTACTACCCTGTAATATAGCTTGAGTAAATACATTTTTCCAAAACCCTTGAAACCTTTCCCGCTGTTCGCTTTCCCCTCCAACTATCACCATCCTCATCAAATTGACCAGCGGTTACCATCTTAAATTTGCAATCGTCATAAGAAAAGTATCTCATTGGCATTTCAAAGCACACATGGGGACGCAGGATTTTCTGTAAAAATGGTCCAGAATGGCCGCAAAGCCATCATAATTTTATTAACTATTTTTTATTCGTGCCCTTCGCGCGATATTGTTGCTATGGGTCCTTTTATCCACCATGGAGAGGTAGATGTTGTCTACATTTGCTAATATTGTGGACAAACATTCCCAAGATCACACATGGTTCTTTCGGAAGCCACCTTTGATGAAAGAGTGCATGGGTTCATATTTCTTACAAAAAAATTCATTTGCAGACTTTTGCTCATGTTGTGAGTTTGCTGCTTTGTTTCTTAGCATTTGACCACCTTATCGCATGCAAGTGAAATATGCAATTACGAAGTTCCAGAGGACTGCAGACGTTGGCGGAGCTAGGGAATTCGGTCAGAGGGAGCGAGAATGGTCTGTAGGGGAGCTTTGAGTAGGTGCATACCCTATGCCTCAATACGGCAAAGACCTAAAAAGGTCGCCGACAGGCAACTTGAGTCCGTCAGGGCGAATGACCCCCTGACTATATGGACGCTCCGCCGCTGACTGCAGAACATCCTGACCCCAGACCATACATGCGTTGCCTATTTTTGGCGAGACCATTTGGTCTGGCATGGCATGCATTCGTCTCAAATAATAACGTTACATCCTTTTTTACCCCACCATTCAACAATGGCTGGTACCAGGGGGGGGGGCAGATGCGTCCCCATCACCAAATTTTTGCAGTTTCTTCAGAAACCATAGTGGGTGTGATAAAGTATGATAGTCTAATCCACCAGGAACAGTTGCCCGAACGATTAACCTCTTGTTGCTCTAAAGGAACCAAACTTTTTATACGAACATCACTACTCTTTTGGAGCGCTTCGCGCTGTAGAGTTTCAATGTTTTTGTTCGATATCTTCGTCTAATTTTGTTAATACTATATATTATGTCCTTCCATCATACTGTCCTTAGCTGGGGCGGATCCAGGATTTTGTCTGGGGTGTACTAGGTTCACCCATTGTGGGAGAGTGTCGTCCAGCTGAAAAGCTTAGACTTAAACAATCGTGCTCTCAGTATGGTGTAAGAGTTTCTATATCAAAACAGTGAGATATCTGCGACAGAATACTAAAGGCACAATTGATCAATTTTCAATTTAAATTTTAGGGGTGCACGTGCACCCACGGCACCCCCTTTGGATCCACCACAGGTCCTACGTAACCTTAACCGACTTAGCATTCGCAATTTGGAGTTGCAAGTATTCATCGTCAATAACAATACAAAACAAGTTATCCCCTACCGGGAGGGCTCCCACTGGGAGGGCTCTATTTTACATTTTGTTTATCATCGATACAGATTCGGCTTGCGGTGAAATAAGATTAATGCAATCATTATTCCAAAACATACTTTGCCTCGTTTCTCAAAAAACGTTTGTTTTCTGAACACGACTCTCCCGGGAAGATTTCTGCCGGGACAACCCCCCGGGAACAATTCTCAATCATGACAATTACCCCTCAGACAACTTCCCTGACCAGAAAATTGTCCTAGGGGAGTTTTTCGAGTGGGAGTTCTTCGTGTGGGAGAGTCGCTTACGATGGGGCGAAGAGCCAACGAAACACTTGTTCCAATCCGGTGGCTCTATAGAGACTGGTACAATCTCCTACACTTCTGTGACATCTAGGCCACTTCTTCATCCCTACACTAACATAACATTAACTAAACCTAATAAAATAATTGAAATGTCATGCTAATTAAGTAAGGATTCAGACCTCATAGACCGATGTCACCCTCAAGCTAGATCCCTTGAAGTTTACTGTATAATGTCTTTCGTTTTAGGCTTTAAGGTTTCTTTCTATGGGACAGCCTACACGTGGATCATTCGATTCGACCCGAGAAGCAATTTACCTACTTGTTCAATGCCATATAAAGCCAAAGGGCGTCGATCCTGACGGGAGCAGGGAACGGGGGCGTTTGCCCCCAAAGAAAATATTGGGGAGGCTAACATATCATTTTGCCCTTAATAATTCAGGCAGAGTAAAAGGAAAACAGGCAGAGCAAAACAATTATAATATTGTGGTATACAGATGACTTTAGGGCTTCGAGAAAACGCCAACTTGAGCCTATTAAAGTATTAGTGTGAATCTCCCTTCCAACCCTTTCAACATAATGCATATCCACATATGCATATGCTATTTTCAACACTTCAGATAAGTATTTACATATTTTCTATTGAAATTAGGGACTCCCAACTTCAGTAATATTTATGTCAGATTGGCGTTCCTCAAACGCGTTCCCGGCAGTGTTTCCGCTCTTCCCGAAATTAACCCAAATTCGGAAAATTTCGGTGCTGTTCGGGAAATTTTCGGAAAAGCGAATAATTTCAAGAAATATGGGGAAATCCAGGAGTAAGAAGTATTATTTTTCCTACTCAAATCAGAAGAATGGACTTTTCTTCCGGTTGCCGTCTTTCATGTTATCTCCTGAAAAAGATAGAAGATAGCATACAGGAAGTGTTCTTAGAAATTTCAGGAATGGCCATCGATTTCAGGAAATTTGTGTCTGTGTGAGCTTGTGTGCGTGTTTGTTTGCTTGTGTGTAGGTGTGGGCCCGCGTTCGTGTGGATGGATTGTTTATACAGGAGTCCGGTCCGGGACACGATCCAGGGTTCCGGCTGTCGGAAAATGTTTGCCCCCCCCCCATCCCCAAACCGGATCTACGTGCCCCTGTCACAAGCTCATGAAGTATCGTTTGTTTTACTTACGCAAACTGTAAATACCTGATAGTAAATATGTAAAGCAAATAAAAATGATTTCTGTAATAGTTATGCTTGCGTAAGAAAATAAATGTGCTTTCTACAATACACACACATATACACACAATCGCCCGCGTGGTTACATAGATTCCTTTTGTCTTCGACAAGGAATTAAAAAGGCTAACTAATTGTAAATACATCCTTATTGTATAGAGTAGTACTATGCTTGATAACTTAGTATGAAAACGTGTAAAGGATGTTGTGGCTCTAGGATGATTAAACATTCTACATGCAGAACGAATTCTCAGTTTGATGGCGTAGTGGATTAGAGCTCGATTTCTCACGCCGACGGTCCCGAGTATACGATTCCCTTCTGCGATATCTGAAGGTAGCAATGATGGATACTTCTCATACTTAGAATATAAAATAATCATATTGAGAGGAAGACCTACTGTTTTTGGTGGTCAAACGTCAAGTGGGGTCAACAGAGGTCAAAAAATGAAAACCTCGTAAACACGATATATCTAGGTAAGAAGCATGGCCCGCTTTTCATACTTAGCATGTGGATGCGTTGTAGTAAGAAGATGAACCCTATTGGTTATGGTAGAGGTCAAAGGTTATCTGAGGACACCGGGGGTGAAAAAATAATTCTTAAAAAGTGCCTGTAAACACTATATCTCAAGATAGCAATGATGGAGAATCCTTCAAACTTGGTATGTAACTTTATTATATTGAGAGGAAGAACCTTATTGTTTTCAGTGGAGGTCAAAGGTTATTTGAGGTCATCAGAGGTCAAAAACAGAAAACCTTGAAAAACACGATATTTCAAGACCAGGATGGTGTATACTTTTCATACTTGGTATGTGATGTGCTACGTAAAGAGGTTTGTTGAAGGTCAAAGGTCATCTGAGGCCATCAGAGGTGAAACTACGAAAACCTCATAAGCTAACCAGACAGTCGGCAGTACCTCAAGTTGTGTCCAGCGTTTCGTGACCAACGAAAACTACGGGTTAAATTTTTCTACAGTTCCAAAGATAAAGTAACAGAGAACAACATTTTTTTCACAAGCATAACTGTTGCAGTAGTAATTCGAGTATGAATTACTTAATCATGACTACGTGTAAAGGATGCTATGGCTATAGCATGATTGGAAATTCCATACCCTAAATGAGTTCTTTGGTAGTCATGTAGGGGGTTAGGGCTCGGTTCCACACAGACGGTCGGCATTCAAATCCTTGCTAAGCAGAGTTGTATTCAAGTCACTTTTTCTCAAGTCAAGTCACTCACGTTATCCTCTTTCAAGTCAAGTCAACTCTCAAGTCATTTTCCTTCAAGTCAAGTTGAGTCACAAGTCAGTTTCGTTCAAGTCTAGTCAAGTGATAATATTTAAATAAAAAGTTTAATAAGCCTATAAGACAGATAACAGATCCCATATATAGTCTTTATACGGAGACCAGGTGATAGGCCTTGAACATAAACTTTTATCAAAAGAAGTCGCAGCTTGGTAATTTTTCATTTTTGGAAGATTTACGACATTTTATGTCCATACTGAAGAAAATCCAATCAACATTTTTCAGGACAATCACTGGATCACTTAAGCTCAAAGCTCTCACTTTAGGCTATGTATCTTACAATATTTTAAACAAAAAAGACAAGTTCTTTTGCAAATGAGATCGTTTTAAAATAAGGAGGATATTTCCCAAATATGATGCAGCTCAACATTTTGCAGTTTTATGGCTATCCTAGCTGCAAACGTTTCAAACGTTTTTCATGTGGTTAACGAGTACTCTCTAAATGTGTATAAAACATTTGACTGATGAATGATCATTAGCCTTCTGGGTTTCCTATTCCGAAATTGCAGGGGTCACACTGACAGGCTGTAACCTGGCCGAAATCCCAAGGGGGCAGTCCGTGACAGCGTCCAGTGGCGTACCTATGACAGTTGGCACCCTGACGAATCCCTTCCTTTGCTTTGACACCAACTACCGTCCTGAGAAAGGGCTGTAAGAAGAGGGTTCTAACGGGAGGAAACGACATTTATGTAAGGTTTCTTTATCGGTGCAAATTTGTGCTGTCTTTGGCAAAGCTTTGGACAGATAATGTCTTAGGAAATTTTCATTATTTAGTGTCTATTTTGTTATCTTGTTTTTTGTTTTTTTAAGGGGAGCTGTCTAAGGGCCTGGGTAGCCCACCTACTCTTTGAGAAGTTGTTGTGTATGTAAGCGTAAGCTGTGGTGGATCCAGAGGGGATACCGTGGGTGCACGTGTACACCTCAGAATTTCCGAGACTAAAATTTTCACGTACTAATTTGGACCATATTTGACACTTCAACACTAATTAAATACACCAGGTTTAACACGGATTTGTCCTACAATGTAATCTAGTGCACCCCAAACAAAAATCCTGGATCCGCTCCTGTGTAAGATTCCTAAGATGCAAAATGGTTCTGTCTTAAGGAAGGCTTTGCACTGGTTGCATGCTTAGAAACTTTCCTTTTTGGCTCTTTTTTTCTATTTGGCAAGGTGTAAGGGAAAGGGTTCTGTCTAACCCCCTTACCCCTTTAAGAAATTTTTGCCTTTGTAAAGTTGCTTGGATACAAATTGGTGCTATCTTTGAAAAAAGGCTTTGGATTGATTAGTATTAAAACTTCTCATTATATAGCCGTCCTTTTTTCCCCTAAATCCCATTGACTCTCTGACGAAGAGCCGAGGGCGAAACCAAAGGTTGCTCCCGACAGAGTTCTTCTCCCCAAAAGAACTACGTCCCAGAAAGGACACAAGACTTAATGTGACCAGCCTCATGACCTTCAGACCCATACGTCATGGGTCTGTCATGTGTGAGTAGACTCCATTCTCAATTGCCTGAGAACAGATAATACACTTGATCTTATCCACAAGACCATAGCCGTTCTACCCGCGACACACTGCAATCTCAAATGCACTCAAAGACAAGCATTGTCATTGATCATTCAATGTCACCAAGTCATTTTCCTTCATGTCAAGTCAAGACGCAAGTCATTTTTCTTCAGGTCAAGACAAGTCAAGTCGCAGGTCTTTTTCCTTCAAGTCAAGTCAAGTCAAGTGGCAAGTCAAGAAAAAGTGCGACTCGAGTCCAAGTCAGCGATTCGAGTCAACAACTCTGCTGCTAAGACACATTTTTAAAAAAAATTTGGTATTCAGTTTTTGGCAGGGTTCAAAAGTCATGTGAAGTCATCAGAAAAGGTAAGTTGTGAAAGCATCGTAAAATTGTATATTCAAGAAGTATAAATGTGAGGGATGAATCTGGTGTAACAAAGCACACCGTTTCGGCGAGGAATCACTAAGCCTTCTTCTAATTAGAACCGTAGGGTAGCATGAGTGATATAACTCTTCGAAAGCCCCACGCAATCCCACCATCATCCAAGCCCCCATCAAAATTTCCCTTCATCATCAACTACATCAAAAATCTGCTGCCTCCACTACACATAACGTCTCTTGTACAGGAAGTATAACGTCGACTTAATTTTAGTATGCTCTCCAGTACCCAATCTCTGTTTCTTGTGGGCATGACATAAAACACCCGTTCTGATATATTTACAAAGTGACCACTTTAATAAGTCACCATGAAGCTTGCCTCATTACACTGTTAGTCGGTACAATCGGCCTGAGCAGTGGGCAGAATTGGATCTATGACTCCAATTGAAAAAAAGAACGACCCTGCGTGTATCAAGGTTCGGAGAGAACTACTCTTTTCCAACAAACCTCCATGTGACTTGAGCGACTTCCAGCCTGTCCGCCTTACTTCACTTTTCTGGAAGTGTGTAGATCTCTTATCATGACAAATTTATACACTAAATATAAAAAGTATCCATCATTGCTGCATTGAAATATCTTTTTTACAAGCTTATTGCAGTTAACCTGTGGTGACCTAAGATGACCTTTGATCTCCACCAAAAACAATAGGGTTCTTCCTCTCAACATGACACATCTATATACCAAATATGACAAATGTCGGTCATTGCTATCATGAGATATTGTGTTTACAAGCTATTTACAAGGTTTTTGCAGTCTAACTTCTGGTGACGTCAGATGACCTTTGACCTCCACCAAAACACAAATAGCGTTCTTCCTCTCAACATGACAAATTTATATACCAAATATGAAAAGTGTATGTCATTGCTATCTTAAGATATCGTGTTTACAAGCCATTTTACAAGCTTTTCGGTCTTCGGCCTCTGGTGACCTCAAATGACCTTTGACCTCCACCAAAAATAGGGTTTTTTTCTCTCAACATAACAAATCTATATACCAAATATGAAAATTGTCGGCTTTTTGCTATCTTGAGGTATAATGTTTACGAGCTTAGTGTCACATGCACACACATACACGCACACATGTCTTTATACACATACATACACACACGACATCACAATCGCGGAGATTCCTTGCCTGCCTTCGGCAAGGAATCAATAAAGGGGAATTTTCTCTTAGTCATAGCACATTCAGAGAAAAAGTATGCCCGTGCATCACGGGTAAGTATGCCCGTACAACACGGGTAAGGTTTTACAGGTACTGTTGAGTACGCTGTTATATGTCCAGCCACCCCTCGATATTTTTTGAATTAAAGGTGAATTCCCATGTGCAAATTTTGTCTGTTTTGTGCCGCCCTGTATTTCAGTAGATTTCAAGATCCCTCTCACACATACACACGCACACCGCCAGGGCCGGATATGGTGTCTGAAAGTGGGGTGGGGCCAACCCGGGCGGAATACCGTACCAAACGGCGCCAACGTTGCCGTGGGAGCGCGAAACACTTCACTGAAAGCGTGGGGTCCAGGGACTTGCCCCAGCTGGGCCCGTGGTGGGTCCAGGGGAATCGCCCTAGTGGGGTCCAGTGGGCAACATACTAGTAAGCCTTGAGGTGCTTTAAGTTAAAATCATTATACAATGAAGCATTTGGTTATTTTAAAATTCATCGGATGTGCATTAAACAGATCAGAAGAATCACATTTCGACTATTTCAATAATAGCTTTAACCAGAATAACAAGTCATTTTTATGATAAAGGGGGTTTGGGTTGTGAGTGGTTACTCTGATGATAGAAGAGTTTGTACGTAGGAACACGCAAGATGCTCTACAAGAAGTAATCACGAAACAATATTTAAAACTTATGCGCGCAAAGCACGCCGAAGAAAACAGAATTTTATTGTAGTCTTTATTTTTTCTTTATTTTTGAATACATTATTATCCATTTCATCAAAGACACCTATTCTTTATTTTATGTTTCATATTTGTTGACGGTCTGGGGCAAGAGATCCCTCGAGTTTTTACTGTGAAAAATAAGATAGTTTCGAAAGTACAGTTTAAAGCTTAATTTTAGTTGTCACTTTTTTCAGAGACATGACCATGGACATCCGCAGTAAAAGTGCCAGGGGAGCGAGCGACGAATCCGCGGTGCCTGAGAATGGGGACTGAGTGTCCTCCCCGAGAATGTTTCTTAAATCTGATGGCTTTTGCGCGCCATTCTGAACCATTTTTAGAGGGAATCCTGCGTCATCAGGTGTAAGGTGTAAGCTAATGAAATACTTTTCTTATCATGGTTGCAAATTTTAGGTAGTAACCGCCCGTCAATTTTATGAGGACGGTGGTAGTTAACTGGTGGGAAAGTAAACATCGGGAAGGGTTGCAAGGGTTTTAAACTAGTAATCTACTGGAGTCCTGATTCTACAGGAAAGGAATAAGTGACAATTCAACATAAGTTGTATTACGGACAGCAGTATAACGAGACACCTACTTCTGTTGAGCTCACACAAACCACGCCGAAAAATTTATCGAGAATTGTGATTCCCTATACACGGGCTGACGGGTTGGACATTAATTGTGCATTCAAGGACCATGCATTGTGCTTGTAATGACGTAAATTTAGCGCTCTGAGTGGCCCTCATTTCAGGGTTTCACGTCATAAAAGTGTAACTGGTAACCAAGATCTATGCTTTGGAAGAAATTTTAGTTGAGGTACCTAACAAAATTTCAATAACAATTGTTCCTTACCTCCCCATCTTTGAGCTCAGCCACTGTATTAGTTAGTGTCGCTTGCGAAGTCTGCCTACAAAAAATTTCTGGCCTTGGTGAAATATTTGAAATAAATGTTTTTCTTTATTTTACATTGTAAATTTGTAACATTTACTATATTATTAAAATTCCCTTATCATTTTCCTGGTCTTTCTTCCTTTTTGTTTATTTCTGTCATTTTTTAAGGTCTGAAAGAAAGTGTGGAGCCGGGTGGGGCAGTAAAGTCCAGCCTATACACACCGTCACTGTCGCGGTTTAAATTTATACCTAATTTTCCATTTTCCATGGGCATTGAAACTTGAGATGTGGTCTACACTATAAAATTCTAAACCACGCTATGAACTGATTAAAATTTCTGAGCAGAGGACATGACCTGGAATGGCACATATACCCTTCAGAAATTAATATCTCTTAAGCAAACTACGTCAAGTATCCGGTAGCCCTGATGGTCTCTCAAAAAAGAGATATAATCAATTGTTTTTAATAGTTGACCTGGTACTCAAAATAAAGTATAAATAGTAATGGTAAAAATTAATACGTGAACAGATGACAGACAGTCACGTGCAGACTATACTTCAGTTAATAATTACGTTAAATTGTATCCTTTAACGTAACGTGACGTTAAGGCCGCTAGTTACCTGTCGCTGGCAGCTATTATGGTCGGAATGATGCTTCCGCATTCAAAAGGCACACTTATAGATCACGAAGGAGCAATTACGTGCTGGTCAAGTACAACTAAATTTTGAAATCGAATGATATTGTATGATTTAAGTAGAGAGACTGTTTGACATTATTAGAAGAGTTGTATGTAAGACAAACTGTCAATCAAGTACAGAAAGTTTTGTTCAGGCCATAGTCTTAACGACAACACTGAGGTATATCATGACTGAGCATAGGCGTAGGAAAAGAAGGGTGGGGGCTGCCCCACTATTGAGAGTCCCGGGACGAAGACCCATTTTAGTCCCATACTCTCAAGTATTGGTACCGTAATTTTTATTTCCTGCAACAAGCCAACACAATGTTTTCCAATATATTCACAATTTTTCCCCAATGCATTACATATAATGATAACCAATTATTAAAAACTCTGAAAAGGCAGGGTAAGTATTACTTCCATCTGTCTGATGAAACCTATAGCCAAAGAGTATATGGGGTTCATATTTTCTGAGAAATGTCTTTGCCCACATATGCTTATGCTGCAACTTCGTTGGTTGGTATCTTGCCATTTGAACAATGTATATCGCATGTAACAGAAATAGACAACTACCATAACAAGTTCATCAGGGGTACAACATGGGGAACACCGGGCCCGCACGTTCCATTTGGAGAAATCATTGATATGGCTAACGAGGCAATTCCATATGGCAGTTTACTTAAATAATAATGTTACAACATTTCCACATCATCTTAAAAACAAGGTGTGGTAAAAGAGGGGCACAGAGGCTGTGGTGTCCATGTCGGGGAATTTTTAAATTTCTTCGGGAGCCACAGTTAAGATAGGCATAGGATTAAGTACTAAGAGAGTAATCCCCGACGGTAATCAGTCATCCCGAGAGT
This sequence comes from Holothuria glaberrima, assembly GCA_009936505.3. NCBI lineage: Eukaryota > Metazoa > Echinodermata > Holothuroidea > Aspidochirotida > Holothuriidae > Holothuria > Holothuria glaberrima. Next base: position 14,467 of record WURT03046315.1, read on the forward strand.
TTACCTTTTGTTGCTTTCAAGGAGCGCAAATTTTTT
>WURT03046326.1:0-14502 GCA_009936505.3 Holothuria glaberrima
TTAGGTCACAAGGTTTCTAAAGGTTTTGAATTATTAACATGATATCTCAAGTAGGATAACTGTGTGGGATCTTATGCGTGTCATGTGGGTGACTCATGCTTGTTACAATATATTACATGGCAGGGAATCACTAAACCTTTTGGCTTTCTAGTTAAAAGGAACCATTCCTGAATTAGGATACCAGGGTTACTAATTTCTCATTGAGGTGGCTGCTTTGGTCCTTTAAGCAATTATTCAACAGTTTATCCAATCTGTTTTGTTATCCTTTCTGTCTAACTTGTTGTTTGAATGCAACAATATTCATATGTATACAAGCTTTTTTGGTTGTGTTTAAAAGTACACTTCTTGAAGTCAATTTTTGTTTCTTACATATTTCTTCCATTCTGCAAAAGTAATAAAATCATTATTCTTGTGTATTAATTTTTTTTCAATTTCTAGATGACCGTTTCATCTTGAAAGAGATTCAGCGGACAGAGTCGCAGTCATTCCTTCAGTTTGCCCCTCATTACATCAACTACATGGAAAAAGCAACCAGGAATAATGTAAGAGAGGAAATTTTGAGAAGGTGGTTGTATAATTTCTGGCCATGTAGGACTGCAGTCTGTGATTTAAAACTTACAGAAAAAATGTGTTACAAACTCTCTGTATTCATGAAGACTTTGCCATGGAACTGTTCTTAGGCAAAAGACAATTGAAAGAGATTTAGTCACCAAAGAAACATGACATCCTTCAGTCACTTAACAAAGATTTTTTTACTTTCCTAACTGACTGTAATGTGTACTAAGGTTTTATATGACTCTTGATGGTAAAGACTTCACCGTATTCTTAAGCCCTCAATATCTAATAAGCCCAAATAAGCAGACAAAGAGCGATGCATCTAGGATTTATGGGAATAACATTCAGTATGACAGCCTCAACGGGTTGTTGTTGAAAATGAAGAAATGCTTTATTATATTTTACTCTAAGTGTCAACTTCCAACATGTATCCTTTCTGGTTTTCTTTCATAAACAGCAACCAACCGTATTAACCAAGATTTTAGGCTTCTTCACCATCGGATTCAAGAACCCAGTTACGAATACAGCCCAGAAGCAGCATGTTATCATCATGGAAAACCTTTTCTATAAAAGACACATCACTAAGATATTTGATCTTAAAGGTTCCATCAGGAATCGTCATGTCAAGACGTCGGGAGATGAAGATAAACAGAAACATGTGCTGATGGATGAGAATCTGATAAAAGGTTTGTTGTAGTCACTACAGAATTTTTGCCCTGTCCTTCACAGTAAAATTAGCCATGCGGAGGTTGTTTAGAGTGAAGAAGAATGTATGACCGTAATGTACACATCAGCTGTACTTACAGTGCTCAGAGTAGGATGTGATGAAAATTAGTCACACTCACTAAAGGGGTTGTTGGATCAGGTATAACCCCCCCCCCCCAAAAAAAAATAATAATACAGTCAAGAAAAACAATAGAATTCTGGTCAAAGTTTTCAAGAATCTGAAGTCTTCTGAAAAGAGTACCTTTTCACTTCATTAGGATGGATGGATTTAATGTACAATGAGATGATCTACAGACTTATAGAAAATGAACAGTCACGTCAGCCGCTTATTTTGAAACAGTGAAAATAATGATATTGCCACTTAATAAAAATGAACCAGACATGAAGTGGCATGGGGGAAGGGAGAGGGAGGGGATGGGGATGGGGAGAGGCTGGAGAAGGGAGAGAGAGTAGAGGGGAGAGGAGAGGAGAGCTTGGGGAGGGGAAGAGGGAGAGGAGGGGTAGTTTGGGGAGGGGGGATGGGTATGGTAATTCAAATTGTGGTGGCTTCATTTGCCCTTTAAGGCAAGATATCATGGTCAACTTATAAAAAAATAAACCGTGCTCAATACCAGCAGTAGCACTTCATACAACATTCTATTCATGTTCTTTTAACAATCACTGGTTACCCTTTTCATCTCAGTGTAGTAACAAATAATTTATTAATTACTTTGTTTCATAACTTCATAGAAATGGTGAAGTCCCCTCTGTATATCAGAATACACAGCAAGTCCATACTAGCCCATGCCTTTAATGCTGACACGAAACTCCTGGCTAAGCATTTTGTGATGGACTACTCCCTCTTGGTAGGAATTGATGAGGATGGTGAACTTGTTGTAGGCATCATTGGTGAGTAATCCCATAATTATCAGCAGTTCTCCAACTGAAAAGAAGTCATGTTGTAGTTTTCTGTTTAATTAATCCTCTAGAGGCAGGTGTTTCTTCTCCTGCATTCATGTTTGTATGTATGTATCCACTGGGCCTCGATCTTTCCACACCCATGTTCAAACTCCTACCACATTAATATTGGGCTTACTTAGTACTGCAAAATGGCAGAATACCACAGGGTGCCCACGGTGATTGTCTGCTTTTTAGACCCTGTCCCAGACTCCTGTACCATTTGCTTTCATTTGATGATGCTGGCACCACTGTGTCTTTGTTGGTATGTATGTGTGTGCACCTGGGTGTGTTTTTGATTGCATCGTTGGTTGCAAGATATTGTCATGTTTAAAAATGTTATTGGTTAAGATCACTCTTGCAAAACTTGACTTCTCTTTTCCCATAGGTAAATAGCTGTATCAGCAGACATATCATGTAAATGTCACTCAAAGGGTTGTTTGACTCGGGCTAACACCTACCCTCATTCCCCTTGCCCTTTCAATCCCTCCCCCCCACTCCTTTGTGGGTTGAGACTTAGCATGAATACTTTTCTGGAGTGACAAGCCTTTTGTATCTTGCAAACTCAATGTATGATTATGTGATAACATTTAAATTACATTTATTGTAACAATATATGCATCTTTGTTATTTGAAATTTATCCTCTCTTTAATTTCTGGGTTGTTGCAGATTTCATTCGGAAATTTACTTTTGATAAAAAATTAGAGATGATCGTCAAGGCTTCAGGAATAGTTGGAGGGCAAGGTAAGATAAAGTGACATTATCTATCACTTTTGAATTTCAGGCATCATGTCAAAATAGCCAAGCTGCAGCTCCCTCAGCCATGCTGCAGCAGCAACAATAAGAGCATTCACGGTTACGTCACTGGTTGGTATTGGTTGCATAGAACATGCGCAGGAAGACGTGTATGTTGGGTGTCGCATGTGTGAACGCTTGCACTATTGCATGCAGGAAGTAGACAAATCAGAATCTACTTTTTATTCTGTCAACACTGTGAGCACGCCTTACCAACTCTTTTGCGAGCCAGCCTTGATGCCATTTGTTTGTAAACATGAATGAGTCTATGCTTTGTTACTGTACACATAACAATAGCAGTTTTGAGTTAGTCCTGCTATTGTTATGTCCATGATAACAAAGCATTGCTGCTGAGGCAGCTTGCAGCCTAAAGCTTTGCCTGCTTGGCAGACGTCCATTGCTCCTGCACCGATATTGGCTGCACTCGTAACATCAATGTCCACGAACTTCCACAAGGAAGCCTCTTAGAAGTGCGTAAAGACTGTACGCTATCAACTATTCAGTTATACAATCACAATAAACACACATTATAAATGTGCAAGGAAAATTTGACTGAAGCAAGTCTGATTACTATGCTGTTCAAATGACCAACTTCAATGGAGTTTTAGTGTGTGATTTCTCCAGCTTAAAGCTCACACAACGAAAAAGTTTTGTTGACTTTATACTGTGTTTAAGTGTGTAGGTTGCAGAACAAAGCTATAATTGAACCTTCATAGTGCATTATTAATATTTACATATTGAAATCAATCAACAGTCAAGAGGCAAAATCAAATTGGGCTCATGAATATAGAGAGATTTGATAATCTCTGTCATTGTTCGCAGGTGTTAGAGCATGTGCGTCGAAAGAGGAGTACATATTATTCAACACCTGCTATAAAGGTTTTCTGAAGCTGTGACATGGTACCCTGACTAAATATTTTTAACAACTCTACTCTTCAACATGATCAAGAAGTTGCAGAATTTATAGCTATGAATTTTGTAAATAGTAATACTTCTTGGCAATCAGACCATAGTCATGAAAATGTTGTCATGGCTCTTTCAATGTTGATTATTTTCTCAAATTTTACAGGTAAAACTCCAACCATTTTGTCACCAGAATTATATCGGAATAGGTTTTGTGAGGCTATGGATAAATACTTTGTTCTTGTACCAGATAGATGGACAGGACTGGGGAAAGACATCTATGAACTCCAGAGCTGAGGATTACGGGAGTAGTAGATCCTTTATTCATTCAAGTACAGGGTTGTTACTGGCCAACACCTTCCCATACAAATGTGAGAAACTTTTTCTGTAAACAGAACAAGCTCATAACGTTGCAGTGAGGTGTATTTTCAGGGTCAGAACTGTAACCTTAAGTTGCCATTCCATTGTACTCAACATCTCTAACGTGACGGTAACCGCTAAAGAGTGCATTGAATATTGTGTTTACACTAACACATAGTTACTTTTGCAGAAGTGATGTGTATCCAACCAGAGCCCTGTTTCATAAAGGGTTAAGATCAATCTTAAGTTTGATTTCAGTAGGGCTATTGCATTACAGATCAAACTTAAGATCAATCGTAACTCTTTATGAAACGGCCCAGGAGTATTGCATCTATTGCATGGAGAAATGAACAAATGTACAAGCTAGTATTGTAGCAACTCTAGACAAAAGTTTAAACTTGACTTAAGTCACTAAAAAAAATAATCGTTCTGTTAGAAAAGACCTCTTTTAGCCAAGAGTCAAACTTGTATGGCTCTCCTTTTATGTTGCTTAGCAACCACATAAGATATAAATTTGTAGGGCTTTCAGATAAGAGCATTACATTGGTTGGCTTCTAATGCAATGGTTTAGCTCAAAATTTGAAATCTTTCCCATTTAGAAGGCCAGCCAACTTTATATGGTTAAATTTTAGATCACTTGCATCAAGTGCCCCCGTCTTTTCAACTTGGTAATAGCTCTGCAATTCTTGGGCTCAATTCCCACCCTGTGGTGAAAGATGAATGACAATTTTCTGCCATAATGGAACTGGTTGGGGTAGGTTTTGACAAAATGGTTGAGATAAGTGAGTTATCTTTCCTTTTCTAGTTCTGGAAGAAGGCTGAAAAATGTTGCAAGTCTCTTTTCAACCTGTCAATGCTTGAAAAGTCATGGTTGATATGAAACAATTTTGACAGGCCATAAGCCACCCACTAATTAGAATTTGCAAAGCCTTTTTGATTCCTTGCTTAATGCAGGAATCTTTGCAATCATGCTAGCAATTGCAAGTGAATGTCTGTTTGTGATTCTTAGCATATAAACAGAATTTTCTGAAGGTAGCAATGACAGCTACTTTTCATACTTGGTATAAAGATTAGTGTTGTTCTGATATTACAAGTAGCCAATTGTACCAATATCAACATTTCCATTTTCAATAGCGGCTGACACCGATTCGGTACTGATATATTGGAAAAAGCATTCCACACTAACTATAGGCCACAGAACACCACAACTTAAGTTGGCTTATTTGGGTGATATAAAATACTGGAATGTGTATTCAAAACTACTCAGAAAGTGTACCATTTTCATGACGTATGAGACAATAAATTTTGGTTTTGTTATACTGACATTTAAGGTATATCTTACGGATACCAATAAAGGCTGAAAATGGAGAATATTAGTTGATGGCTATGTTGAATACTTATAGATTCATTATTTTGAGAGGAATTGTCCTATTGTTTTGATGGAGGTCAAAAGCCATTTGAGGTCACCCTAGGTCAAAAAGTGAAAATTCTGAAAGCAAACTTTCAAGAAAGAAATGCTCCTTAATTTTCTTATTTAGTACATGGATTTATCACTTGAGAGAAAGAACTCTGTTAAATTTGGTGTTCTAAGCACCTTCTGTGAGTCATTTTATTGTACACTGTGGGCTGCTAATGGCCCACAAGTCACCTCTCAAGAACCTGGCTGAGGTTTGTAGCATTTAAATTACAGTTTTCATTTTCTTCTGAAATGTCTTGCCATTAATTTTGAAGTAAGATTTTTTTTTTTTTTGAAAGTAACTTTCTCAATATTTTGGTTTTTTCTTTCTGAAAATATTCCTAGAGTTTATACAGAGTAGTATACTTACAAAATTATCCTAATGTTCTGTAATGTAATGTAATAATTTTATTGTCTTCGTAGTTGTAAATAGTAGGCATTACAGGGTTTCTTAACCTGCCAGGAATTTTAAATGAGCTGAAGAAAAGTTTCCTAAATCAGAGTTTGAACTAGAATTCAAAAAAAGAAATGAAATTGGGGAGCACATTATAACTAAGGAAATTTTGTTAGCGACATGTTTTCAGTGGTCACAAATTGGTACAAGGTTTGTCACAAATTATTGTTGTTTCTTGAATGAGTGCAATAGTACTTATCTGCTTGACATGTGCATAAAAATGAATAAAAAAGTAAATGCCTGGCTAAGAAAAGGGTATTACTCTGTGACGCTAAGCAACCAAATCTCTAATGTAAGCAATGTAGTGGTTGAACAACTTGTCATCTACTGGAATGGTCAATAGACCATATGCATATGACATCACAGAACAGAAAGTGTGCCCTCCAATGGAGGCAAGCAGGAATCGTTGCAACTTAATACCAACAAATGGTGGGATACGCGCTTAAGTATACTACGCTTGTGTGCAAAGTCTACATCTTGTGTGCAGTGTTCCAGAAAGACGTACAGTGACGTCAATGCAGAAGGTCTATAGATATTCCTCAGTGTGATAAGATGTTAACTTTGTGTTACTATAAATTGCCTCAACGAGTTCTTGAGAAACAAGCTATTGAGGAGAAGGTCATTCATTAAACATATTTTAATTTAGTCTTAAGTAACCAATATTGTATCCATATTTATTTTAAAATTTCCAAGGGATACTTGTAATAAGCAGAAGATAAAATCAGGTCATTGGCCAATGTGTTTAAAATAACATGGCAAATTTTAAATACTGACTGCAAAAAGTCAGTTCACTCCCCTGGTACTTTCTGTTTATGTTATGTTAGCAAAAATAATGTCAAGCTGACTGTCCAAAGCCTTGTTGAGCTTTCCTTTTTGACAGGATCAACTTAAGTATTATTTAAAGACAAACTGTGGTTTCAGAAGTTTCAATAATTTAGCCAAATTACTACAATGTACAAACTTGCCAAGAAGGACTTGTTGTATGCCATAAAATCAGTGGAGTCCTAGTGTGAATTGAGGAAAAAGATGAGGAGGGGGGGGGGGTGATAGAAGGGAGGGGAAGGAGGGGCAATGATTACCAGTAGTTGTAAGGGCTACCTCCATTTAACTTTCAGGTTCATATTCTTTCATCATTTTATAAATAGTTTTAAAGCATAATATTTGGAAGGTCTTTCCATGGTGGGTGGCGAAGTTTGTTTGGATGATGGTTCACAGTAAGTGTAAATGTGGAGGTTATTTATGGTCTTATTTATTGTCATGGTGTGTTAGTGACTTCTGGTGAAAGAAAAAGATGTGCTATGAGTCAAAATTAATGTGCAGTGTAAATGACATACTGAATTTGACATACTGAATCACAAGGGTGGCAGTCCTAGGGATGGGGGACGGCTGGTGGACATGTCATTACTTTTTTGAAGGGGATGAAGTATTTTTGATCATTTGATTATTTGGTTTTTTTTGTCAGTTCACAGTTCTTTCTTTTTGCTAAGCAAGGCTTAAGATAACTTGTTACATCTGACCTCATTTTGACATCACTAATTAAATACACCATACTCAGTCGTATTAGGATTTCATCTTCTGTAAGTATACAGCTTGGGGGTATAGTTAACTTGCCATTGTCCGGTTTTGACGTCTACCCTTATTACCCTCCCAACTTGATATCGATTGCCACCCTTGCCTGGGGATAGTTCCATGCTAACATGGTTGTGTGCGTATTAATGAGGCATTATGGATGATAATTTTAGACCATAATAGAACAAGTGCAATTTTCAATTTCAAGTATGTTATAGTGATAATATTTTTTCTGATCTTATTTTGGGACATTTTGTTTTCACCAGTATTTCTGTCAGAATCAGGTGTGAAGGAATTTTAAACTCCTCTTATTGGTGGGTATCATGTCTTTGGTTGAAAAATACCCTATGTGCCAAGTATGCACCAAATTTAGATCTAATTTTAGTTTGCGTTGATCATGTCAAAACTATTATTATTCATAATATAATCCATAGTTTGGAGTATTTTGTGCAGAATTAAAATCAGGATTGTTATCATTATCATCCTGCCTTACTTTTACTTTGTTTTCCCAACAGAAATGTGGCATTTGTAATAGTTGATTTAATAGACGGTTGAGTTGTTATATCATAATGTTACCCAGAAAGTCAACAATGGATATTGATACTGGTTCAAGAAAATTAAACTAGAAAGGGTTAATATTTTGAATCAAGTTTGCAAAAAATCATCCATATTTTTGGTAAAACTGATGAATAGTTGAGGGAAATTTTGAACGCAAATATACCGTGTTTTCTTTCAACAATGCATATATGCTGACACTGAAAGTTCTTTTACTGCCTCAAATAAAGGATGTATTTAACCATGCAGAGCGGTTTTAAACCAAATTTTTAACATGTCTTTCAGGGTTTGAGTAGTGGCAGTAGACCTTTACAGTTTAGATATATATTGAACTTAATGTGAAGACACTTTGGCTACACATCAAAGCTTATTTTCTTTCTAGATTTGAAGAAGGTAGATACCATGTCTTTAAAGGAAGGGTTTATTAAAGCAAAAATTTAATTTTTATATGTAAAAGAGGAACTAAATCTACCCAATTTGGTGAAACTTCCATTTAAATCGAACATATAGTTCTCGAGATATTAGCAAATAAAGTTACTACATTTGTGTCCCAAAGTAAGCTTGAAGCATGCAGGGGTTGTATCACTTCCTGACATTTATGAGAAATGCTTTGTTTCCATTGTTTTTTTCAATCTGTTGTGTTGACCTTGGAGTTAATAGGGATAGGATCTCCCATGGGGAATGTGAAGTTTGTAAAATTCCCATGCATCTCATGCAATCACATTCCTGTAACATTTGATTGTGGAAGGAGAAAATTGGTTTAAAAGTTTAAAGGAAAACAAAAGACTGCTGATTAATGTGAGGCTATGACATCATATGTGCTTGCTTCATGTTCACTTTATGTTGAAAATTGGACAACATTAACTGCTATAATTTCTTGGGAACCACACATTAGATTTCAATGCAAATTTCACCAGAATGCTGAAAATAAGTACCCTTCAAACATATTAAAAATTGATTTGAGCTTAAAACCTTCTTTTAAACTAATGAGCAAGGTGTATTGTGTCAGCTTTTGTCATTATGTGGAATGTAATTGTGCTAGAAGGAAGGACTGTTAAGTTTGATTGGTGACATTCAGATGATTTCGATTTTCCTGTAGGGCAGAATGCAAACTGATGTATTAAACTTGTGTCTTGTCTTTACTAATAGAACTATTAGTACAAGCAAACACTTTTACATCTTACAGTACCCCTCCTTCCCTATTTGAAAACAAACCAAACCGTAGGAGGGACATTAGTGAATCAGCACAGGTTTATGGAGTTTTTTGGCATCCATACCATATCCATACAGACAGTAGATGATTGTATATTTACAAGAGCAAAACATATTGTAGGAGGAAGTATGGCACAATAAGTTGAGTTCAGCCAAAAAATAGTGACACATGACAGTTTGTGAATTGATGACCCTGCAATTGTCTTGCTCAAAGCAGTATTTGTGTGGCACAGATGTGATACAGCATGTGGGATATTTGTACAAGCAAGGCAGTTTTGGTGTTTAATATATAAATATTGATTTGCAGTCTTTTCCCTGGTGAGGTTGAAGGTGTCCTTAATGAGGTGGCATAGCCAGCATCAGTGAGGCACATCAGTATGTTGAACCTGTTTCCAACCATTCATTTGAAGGAGGGGGTAGGTGAAGGGGGGAGGGGGCTCTTGATGTACCCACCATGAGGACTTGTTTTTCTTGTGTAAAAAATGGAGTAATGGCACAAGAGCGTAGGAAGGTAGGGGTGCTGTAACCTCAAGACTATAAAGTGGGGACTAATGTGTGCTTCCAAACTCCACTCTTTAGGGACAAACTGCCTCTGTGGAATGTATTAAATAATTTATCTAAATTTACCCAAAATTTACACAGTGTCTTGTTTAAAGTGGATCAGAACCTGATATATTCAAATGTTTTCCCTAAGACCCCTGAGATGATGTCCTGAATGTTCAATCTTCAATCAATGTTGGATCAGAACCTGATATATTCAAATGTTTTCCTAAGACCCCTGAGATGATGTCCTGAATGTTCAATCTTCCCTCCCTCTCCCCCCCCCCCCCCCCAGCTTAGAACAGCTTTCTGTGCTTTTATAGTGAAACACTGTGAAACTTAAGGTAAAATTTTAGTACACTGCTTCATTTGTGTGGACTTTGCATTAGGAAAAACATACACATGTAAGGATGGCAGTTTTAATATGGTATGGGCTTGTGGACGGTCTAAATAACCCACAGCTGAACAGCTGATAAAAGTTAACAAAAAAAGATGAAATGTTAAAGTTTATTTTTTTATTCTGGTGCTCTATATGTACAATTTATGTATACTATCATTTGTAGCAATGAAATATTTGAATTATATCAAGCACTTTTAACATTTAATTTTACATTATTAAAATAAAAGACAGTCATTATAAGGTTCTACATTCCATTAAATTTTATGTTATTGAATGTCAAAGTTTGGAAGGAGTCAATTCTGATTGTGATATACCCTGGTCATGATATTCCGCTTCATAGTAGTTATGTTTCAGAATTCTGCTTGCTGCGTTTTCAGTCTACTATAACTTTTAATGCCATATGAGAATGACAAACTTTACACTAGGTTTGTAAGCAGTGCAAAGTTTCATCCAAAACAAAACTGAAAGGGAATTACGTTTTCTCAAAAAATAGACATGCAGAGCTGGAAATATTTAATTGTTGATTTAGTCAACATAAATAAAGCATAACCATAAAAGTTATCACAATCTTAGTTTTCTATATGTCATAAATTGTGCTTCTCAAGATAATATATGAGATTTATGGATGCTCATGTAATAAATGATCTGTCCGATATTTTATATTTGGTCTGATTGTGTTTTCTTTTCATCTTAATGTTCATCTTTGCATGCTCTTTAAATTGGGAGACAACCTGTGACATCTATTTTTCACTTAGTAAAATATCAAGGGATATGTTTAAGGGGAGAGGTAGTACCTGCTGCCCCCAACCCCCACCCCCAATGCCACTGAAACATACTTTGAAGTATCAACCATTACTTGATTCTCTTGTCTATATCATAATTTACAAAACTTACCTCACCATTATTTGTCCTGGCACTAATCATATTTGTGAGTTATTTTAAACTGGTGTGGTTTAAATCAGTAGACCTATGAGCACTGATAAATTGAATATTACCACTGGTGCCCAGGAAGGAAAAGTTAACAAAAGCAACTAACCAAAATTGTCTTCATAAACATTCAACATACACTTTTGAGGACAGTAGAGATCTGGGGTCATATTCATGGAACTAGCCTTACAAAGCAGCCAAGTAGGCCTTGCAATGCCTACTAGCCGATATAAAGTTGGCAACTGCTGTTTATTGACATACATCAACCTTTACCAATAACCTATATAATATAATAATACCTACAATAAAACCTATATAATATATAACAATTAGAATTTGAAAGACAATGTATGTGATTACAAAAGATACAATGGTGTGAACTTTAGTTGTATTAGTCTTATCCATGTCTTTCATTAGTTTGGCAACTAAAATATTTGCATAGCACAACAAAGTCCATCACTGTTCTGGCCAAGTTATTATGTCAGTAGTCAGTAAAACAATGGTTAAGTCTCATGCCACCAGTAGGGATTAGATTTACTTGTCTCATTACTTACTTCACTGAGAGGTTAAAAATGCAACTTGTACTATGTACTACTAGTATTATGTTACAGAATACTAACATAGGCTTAGCACATCACAATTGGCCTATTTTTAATTAAAAGTTACCAATGAGGCTTAGTAAGGTTTCATGAATATAGCCTGTAAAGGATTCAAATAAAATAGCAGGAATGGAATTGTACATAACATAGTTTTATTTGTTGTCATTTTTGTAACTGACTTTCTTCAAACATTAACCAAAAATGTTAAAGTAGCACTGGACAAAACCAGTTCAAACTGTTGTAACATGCCGATGTACATTGTAGAATGCCATCTTTTGAGGAAGGTAGAAATACAAAAGTGTAAATAAATCACTGGATATTTTGTCAGTTCATTAGATATGGAATCTTAAATATTGATGTAGAAGCACATGGATGGATGGAATCATTATTAAGAATACAAGGAGGCATTAATTATTGATAGAGAATTCTAAGTACAAGAAAATGAAAACTCGTTGTGGCTTCTGTGCAAGGTGTCTTTTAATTGGTCAGGAACACTTGAATCTGTGTAATACACAGATTCAAGTCTTCGGTTAACCGATTAACTGGCATAGCCCTACTGTGTATGAACAGTTAATACATTCAGAGGTGTACTGTGTACCTGCCATATATGTCGTGGAATCATATTAATACTGATCTATGTTGAAGCACATGAATGAATGGAATCCTTTTTAAGTGCATAGAGAATGCATCACAATGGGTCGTTAGTTAACAAAAGTACATCATCTAGAACCAGCAGTTTTCAATTGATTATTACAGAACACATGCATTAACATACACCCTGAGTAAAATATGAACAGATGTTTCTTTGTGCATGCCACTAGGTTGGTCATCAGAAACTCACACATCACCACCCCTTCTGAAATTTAAAAAATGTTTTTTGTGCCATGGAACAATAACTGAAAGGTGACAGGCCATAATAAGAGGAAACATGTATCAAGATATTAATTGTTGTACTAATACTAATATACCAAAGCACAACAAAGTCTTGTTTGTAGCACCATGCTCGTGTCACTGAGACAGCTGAAAGCAGTTATGGAAAAATGCACTTTCAGAAAAGTAATGCAGGAAATCCCCTGCTGATGTAAAAATCTGACACTACACACAAAAGGAATTGTGACCCTGAAGGGACACAGAACTTAAAGGGGAGATGGAACACGTAAACTCTTCAAGTTGATGTGTGTTAGTATATTTGATTACTCCATTCCTGTAGCTTCCTTCTTGGAAGATTTGCAAAAATTTGTTTTCATCAGTATTTTCTTTACATTGGTAAATGCCTACATTTGTAGTCTTTTCTTGTTACAGCACATACTGACACACATCAACTAATACGAAAAAGACAGTATGATCATTGCTTAAAATAGCTCACGTATAAAAATGTGGAAGCATGCCAAACTTGCAGACAGGTAGCCTATAATGAACAAACTTCTTGAAAAGTTGGTTGGAAGATACTGTTTGTGTATGAATCTGTGTCATACTAATATTCTTGTGAACCAAACTGTAAAAAATCTCAGAAATGGAAGAAACTGGCACCATATGAATGGAAGAGATAATTCTCAACAGAGATGGATTGATATATATTTTAACTGTAAATATTATACATGTATTGCATAAATTTGCCATTTTCCTTTACAAAAGTCAGTCACGACATATTTTTGTTTTCTGCAGGTTCAAGGTGAAGCTGAATGTTCATAGTTTAGTTGTATGTTGACTGTCTCCGGAATGCTTGTAATTTTATCTCAAATGTAACAGTCAATAGATGAACATCATGCCAGATCTGCTAATCTCTCACCCTGAGCCTCATCAAGAACGTTTCGAAAGCTTTCTACACTGACGTGTCCTCCTCCTCTTTCAGCCGCTAACTGCCAAATCTTTTGGAATGTATCATTGTCCATGTTGGTACCGATATTTGTGAAAAGTGTATGTATCTGCCAAGAGAAGAAATTGGAATTACATAATACAAACTTTAAAAAGAGCTATAAACCTGGACAAACAAAAGAATTTTTCCATGTAGACTTAAGGATTTTAGGGAACAAAACTGGAAAATAATATGTGACGATGGAAACTTGCATTCTTTGCCTTGAGAGAGTCAATTGCCAGTCACTCACTGGGTTCGCCTGACATCTGCTATAGAATTCTGGAAAGCAAATATTCTTACTCGAGACCTCCAAACCAATGAGGAATGCGGGAAGATAACTATCTGACTTTATTTTCTAATGCAAACCCTAGAATCATAAAAATTGTTATTTTGATCAAAAATTGAAATTTTTGGGACCAGCTCCCTAAAGCCTGCTTTTGAGGACTTTAGCCTTGGCATGTGTCATATTTACATTAAGTTAAGATCAATTTGGTTGATCATGACTCTGGTATATTTTACCTAAAAAATTATTCTTCTCCTCTTTGGAATCACTAAACTGGCATAGAGATACTGAATACAGACACATTTCCAAGACTGGTTAGCTGGGAGGGATAAACGCATCTGCTTTATCATACAAAATAATTGACAATTCTGCATTT
>WURT03046337.1:0-14501 GCA_009936505.3 Holothuria glaberrima
ATTCTTACCAGAAAGAAATTTGAAAACTTGCAGCATATCACCCCTAATCCTTCTTAACTCAAGAGTAGTAAGTCCCATATAAGTATAAGAACTAGTGTAGACAGTACTGTACGTGTCTTGGGATCAGTGGTACAGTAAGTAAAGTATAACTGTGGATCCAGAATGTGCAATTTAAACTTTTCTGCGGTATGGTTTCAAGATTTTCCAGTGAGGTAACTTTGCGATTAAACTGCGAATGTTTTATCAAACCTGCATGGCTGCTGGGAGGCAACTTCGAGACTCATATTTTTGCACGGGGGATAAATCCCCCATGCAGGGCAAACTTTCCAATCTGGATTACCCCCGTAACAGTGATGGAAATAAGAATTTCATCTTGCGTAGCAATACGGCTACGCATTTTCAGAAATGCATAGCAATGTACCTCAGATTCTATACCACCTTTTTGGAGGGTCCCCTTTGGCCTCTTCTTGCCATTTGTTAACTTTTTTTACTGCCACAGGCATTCCCTGTATCATGATCACCAGTGTTCTGCATTCAAGGGCAAAAGCTTAGACGATTATTAATGTTACATCAATTGACATTTTCACAAGTTTTAAATCTAAAAGGCCAAGGAAGGACCCTCTTCTTTTTGGAAAGACCCATGAAAATTGAAAGGGCTAACAGTTTTTTGCCCCAAAAAGAGACCATCAACTTGACCAAGTCCTGTATGTAAGAAAACAGAAGATGTGCACTGTATAAATACTGAGTGTAAACAGTAGTGTACTGTACCAAAATGACCTCTGCATGACAATCATCATTGACGAAAACTTTCTGAACACCTTCAGTGATGCAGATTACATCACAATGCAGCACCTTCAGCTTTCACTGAATCTGTTGGAGCAAAAGGGTGCTTTTTACTTTCAGTAGGAAAAGATCCCAAGTGACCCCTACTGTAGATCTGACCTTTGACTTCAGTCACTGACTATCATTGATAACCCCTTTAATATCCATTCATCATTGAGTCCAATTTACATGCATTCAGATTGTCCCTAGTATTTGTTTGTGGGGAAGTCATATTTTTCCTCTTTCTTGTAACAGTGTAATATGGCCAATATACACCCAAAAACTTAAAATAATATAAGAAATTTAGGAAAACAATGATGTCATCCTATCCATTAATAAGACTTTAAATTCATAGCACAATGTTAGAGAACAAACACAACATTTAAAACCACTTTCCAACAAAAATTATTGAAAGATTTTAATGGGCCCTCCATCTCTGGGAGCTGGCATTTACTTGTGCACAGATACACCTGCTACACTGTAGGTTCTGCTTGATGTATAACATGTTGGGCAATGGAAAACGTTATATGCCTTTCTATAGAAAGTTGCCCAGTAGAGAAAATATTCGAACTGAAACTTAAGAAAGTATTTCATATTCTCATTTGAGGGTGTATTTCACATGTCGCTGAAATGATTTGGGTATTCTTGAGCAGTTTGGGTCCTTTGGATGCTTTATTTGGATGATCAGTTTGCTCAATTGAGACATACTGTCTTCGGTACACACATACAGTATGAAGAAAACTGGAGCTGGTCTGTGCGATCGTAGTATGACTTTTGGGACTAAGATCAATTCCCTCTTTATGTTTGGGATTCGTCACAATTTTGAGCACATATTTACAGATTCCAAGTTCACACTGCTAGAATATTAATGGTTTACATAATTTTAGGTTACTGTTTTGGGTCAGGATTCTGAGGGCTGCATTTCGCTACAGGAATTTGTTACTTCAGACACATCGACGTCGGTGCATACAGTACCTGAATGTACTGAATTACTGCTTACTGCACATGCACAACACACACCCCACATGCTGCACTAGACAATAGCTGACATACAGTATTGTACAATACATGTACTGTACTGTGCTCTTTATTTGAATTTGTTTTACTTCCGACTTACATGCTGCTATATTTGTAGATTGAAGACTTTCAAATCTTGTTTTTTAGTAAAAAGTATTCTTATGATGATTAAGAAGGGACTCAAACTCACAGCCAAATCTGAAAATGCATCGCAAAAAATGTTACACATACTGTACCGAGAAGTGAGAACTGCATTGCACAGAGGTGCACTTTGCATGGCAAATTGCGATGCGATACCCCTTATTTCCATCACTGCATAAACTAATACCACCTCACACTTTATGACACGGTAGCCATTGTATTCCAGCCGCCAGAATAATGTTCATGATTAGGCCTGATTAATCTGTGACGTCGAAATATATGTTCCTCGGCTTTTGAGTAATGAATATACAGTAGAATGACGTGTAAGTGCCAAGTGTGAACTGAACTGGCTTAATCATGTCCGTAGCATCGGATGTATACACATGTATATCCAAAATTGTCGGATCTGTGAACATCGAAGTGAAGAATATACCCTGCACTAGGGCCATTTTATCAATTGCAGGTGAGTCATACAAGTCATTAATTATTCATGAATGTTATTCTGGTGGTTGGAATACAATGGCTATCCTCTGAAGCTCAGTAAACCCTGCTGTATCTTGGGTTCATGCTTCCACTCTGAGCCAATTGTGCTTGCAAAGCAGGGAACACTTTGGCAATTCTACAGTACCTGTATTACTATGGACTAATCCATTCACGGTTACATCACTGGTTGGCACATGTGTCTACAGTACTGTATGTTAGGTTTTGCACATTTAAACGATTGCATGGAGAACATAGATGAATTAGAATCAACTCTACATTGTGGTGACCAGTGTTTGCACTAAGGAGTTGAACCTGGGAGGGAATTCCCTCTCTAAAATTTTCTTTGGGAGGGATTTTCAAAATCAAGGAGGGACCTCAATCCCTCTCATAACTTATTATGCCTATTGTGCTCCATCATGGTTGAGACTGAGGAGAGGAAATTGTAGGTTCTAAATGCAATGAGCCTAGATGGCAGAAAAAAGCACTCTACAACACAAATTGGCCCGTGTAGTTCCTGGTCTTCCAGGCTTATTGGTTTTGCCAGCATGGGGAGAAATTCTCTCAAGCACCCTAGATTGTTCTTGTAGGAAACTGCACAAATATTTGTCATTTTTGGCCTAACTTCATGCTTGGATCACCATTACAAGGGAAAAATAGGCATCCCTATTCTCCTTTAGTGCCCTACAGTAGATTGGAGGAAATTGCACAAATTTTTCATTATACATTACTTTAACTCCATGTGTGAGTCACCAGTATGGGAAAAAAATGGCATTTCAAAGGCTGTAGATTGGAGTTAGCCAAATCCAACTTTAATTAAAGTTGTATTTTAAAAAGATAAGTCCACCTTTATTAGTTAGTTTAACCCTTGTCATAACATTCACCCTCACATAAACTTGTCAGGACATACATTAGAAATGTCAGAGCAAGTGGTTTGTACTCAGAATACAGTGCAGTCAACAAACTGTTGTTTCCTGTACAGTAAGTGTAACTAGGCCAATTTTGTCATTTCTAGCCAATTTACCCAGTAGACCTACAGGATTAGATGGTTTTTAGCACATTACTGTACATTGGAAAAGGAAAGAGTTCTGTATAGATCTTCAAATGCCAAAAGGGAGATGGCAGTTGCCCCAGGTTACAGTATTTTCAAAAGTTTGCTAAATCTTACAAATCTCCTCTTACAGTATTTCTCTTACAAGTACAGTACAGTATCTTTCAGTTTCTGTAGAAGGGAAACCAAGGAGTCTTTCTGCATGAATTGTAACAAACATATTGTCACATGATAGATACAGTAAGAGCCATTCCTGAACTACAGCAGGATGACAGGGCACACTCACTTAAATTGGGGGACTGCATTTTCCCTTTTGAGTTTCACAAACTGCATTAATGTGCCAATTATTAAGGAGTACAGTACATTTGCACACAAGCAGTGCCCACATTGACGTTATCATTGTAAAGTACTGCATGAAAAGAACAAATTATAAATTTACCTTAAATGAAATCAATTTTGATAACCAGTAGGGCCTTACAACATCCTTCAGGAGATATAAACTTTGAATATAATTATGTTAGTCCCACAGAAAAATGTTTTTCAACTTGATTTTAACAATTTGTTACTAACAGAAAAGCCATATTATCATGATGTGGGTACCAAAAATACTGTACACTGTACAGTACATTTGGACAGGTTTATAAGGCCTATTATGTACTGAAGCTAACCAACATTTTCAGCCCTGTCAAGTCACCCGCATTTTTGGGTCGTCTCCCGCTCACCCGCTTAACTGTCCGAACTTCCTGCATTTTTAAAAATCTCCTGCATTGTACTTTTTTAGCATAAAATTCATTTCATTGGACCAAAATAATGCAAGAAATCAACATTTGAAGTGCAACAAAGCAAAAAAAAAAGAAAGTCTTTGAAATTTGGGTTGTACAACTGTGTCAACTGGAATCGGTCTCCAAGAAATGCTTAGATAGGAAGTGTCAAAAATTTTCACCCTCTAAAAAATCATCCGACCTTGGCATCTCTGCATTTTCATTATAATAATTTATGCTTATAGGCGTATCAGGGTGAATGATATACCCTATAGCATTGAAAATGGAAGCACACTAATAGTGGTACTGTACAGTAGCACAGCCCATCAGCCTGTAGTTGTGCAGTTGGACAGTAAGCACTGTATAAATTCTGTACCTTAATAGCATATGTCGTACATGTAGGATGTTGTTTTTCTCTTTTGTCCAAATCATCATAAAAACTACATTTTGAAATTGAAATTACAGTAGATAAGAGTTTTGTGATTAAAATTCAACTTGCTTTAGTTTATGATTTGACTTGTCATGAACGTTGAACTTCATTATCAATTGCAGTACTTGGGTCCACCCCCTTAAAACTTTCTTGAGTAACAACAATTTACAAGACAAAAATGTTTCACGCACATAACATTTGTGATGTTGTTTTTCTTTTTTGTCTGAATCATCATAAAAATACATTTTGAGGTTGAAATTAGACAAGAGTCTTAAGATTTAAATTTCAACTTTGTTTTAGTTGAGAATTGGACTAACAGTATATTGCCATGGACTTTGAACTTCATTATCAACTGCAGTACTTGGTCCACACCCTGCATTGCTTTTCATCTGCCATACCCTTCAAAAGTTCTTTTTTTTACAAGGCAAAAATTTTTCGTCGGTTACATGAAACCATTAGTGAGGTATTGAAGTTACTCCTAAATTACTGGTAATATACTGTACAGGTATACTTATATACAGTACTGAAGTACCATTATGCTGATTAGCTCTAAGGTACATTAACTTGGGTGTATGCCCTGCACTTTACATGACAAGTGAATGGTACTCAGAAAATGTAATTGTATTCACACAGCTTAAATACATCACTTAAATTCAGAGTATACAATTATTACATTAAACCTACAGTACCATTATGGTACAGCATACTGGTACCCCCATTTGATGAATAATCTCATTTCGAGTAAAGTTTTCTGACTTTACTGTTGGCACATTGCCCTAAAAGGATTCTTTCAAGTTTGTAATTCCATGAAAAATATTTGCTTTTTGAGTTCTTTGTGTTGTTATCAACAGAAGGAATTAACTGTTCGCGCAAAAAAGCTGACCTGTGTGCCCTCCATTTCAACTCAGTAAAAGCTGTTTGTTCTTCTTTAGGCTAGAAATTGGTCTAACTTTCTGTGCAAAAAGTATTTCCTTGTCCTTGTAAAAAGAATCAGGATATGGAAGAATACTTTATGCACTTATGATTATCATAAATCAATTTTATGGCACACCGTGTGACAACCTGGAAAAGGTATATCAAGAGCATTATATCCTAAAAGGATGCATTACAAAGCATTTTGTCAAACTTCAGGTTTTGTTCCTTGTCACAAAACTTTGTCAAAGATTTGTGTCAACTGTTTGTGAACTGTTTTAAAGAACTGTATTCATTGTTAAATTGTCAAGAAAGACCTATGCATGGAAGTACAGCAGACAATGCCATGCAATGTGCATCATACTGAAACTTTCACAGTAGAGTTGCATCTTTCGTAAATCTTAGGTACAGTACATTGACCACTTGTCACCAAAGTTGTGCCATAGATGTGATGCTGCATGGGGGCAGTACATGTACCTTCAAATATATACGAGGTCAAAGGCTGCTATATGTTCAAGGATCATGTGAGCTGCTTTCTGACAAATTTGAGCTATGTAGGTCCAATTTGTCAGGTGGTGTTCACACTTTTAACTGAATGTTTCATTTTCTAACAATTGTTCAAACACTTGTATGATGATCCTAATGGATATACTTTACATATTTTGGTACTGTATGATCTTGTGGACACACTTTTAAAACAGAACTTTTTCTTCTTGTTTTGAAAGAACCATTTCAAGATTCAACTACAGTAGCAAGTGGAGGAGACGGTATCAGTTGAGATCAACTGACTGTTAGTGGTTTGACTGTTGAGGCAAACCTTACCAACATTCCTTGTACCAAAGAGGGGAAACAGGTGAATATACTTAATGCAAAAATTACAGTTACAAGTGCTTGATGCTATGTTACATTTGTAGTACATGACTTTAAATTAACTGTACAGTACTTGTGTTTGAATTTATTCACATACAGGTATTTCTCAGAGAGTTTCTCAGAGAGTCCTTTTATTCAAAAGAACTGCAGGTCTGTTAACAAATGCAAGTTTGTGGAATTGTTTGAAAACTGGAACATCTTTATAGGAGTAAATGGTAAACTGCCAATCTTCAGAAGGTTACATCAGAATATGCAAAGAAAGCACTTTTCAGTATGTAGGCATATGCAGTAACATCACCTTGAGTTGACTGTTATGAGAAAAAAAAAATTTAGCATGGGTTAGTGCATCTTGCAATATACGTAGATGTAAGGAAAGAGCAATGAAAAGGCCTTTGTGATGATCCTCGTGGCCTCATGGGCCATTGGAAACTGCAGAGTGCTGTATTTCCCCCCCCCCCCCCGAATATATCCAGGACTCTTCTCCCTCCCATTTTATTCTGCTTTTCCCCTCTGCAAAAATGGATAGACTTACACATGTACTACAGAATATACTGTACATACATAGTCAATGAGTCCTACTGTACTGCTGTGGTATAGCAGCTTGCCAAAAACATGATTGTGAAGGGAGAATGCCTTGAGAGGTTAAGTTTAGGCCTACTGCATCTTCGGGAATAAACTACTGTGATTATCCGTGAAAAGACTTGCAGCTGTTTGCTAAATTTCTAGCTTAAGACAATTGTCAAATATTTAGTTAGATAAAATGCAATTTATAGCTTAGCTGTGCAGTCATTTTTTATTTGCTGCAGACTGGGTCAAAGTGATAATTAAATTCAGAGAGGTAAATCTGGTGCTTAAAGTATGATATACTGTAGTGGCTACAATACAGTGCTTTTGAGAAAAGCCCTGTAGGCCAAATTATTGCATATTGGAATATATATGGAGGGCAAGCGTTCCTCTGAAATCTCACGAGCAGCAGTCTGCGAGGCTCTGAAAGGCAAGGTCATAATCTACCGATGCTGAATACACAGCTCTGTGGGGTGACCTACATTGCAGTGAACAAGTTGATTTTGTAGAGGTTTCAAATCAGGGGTCTCATTTCTCGTAGTTATGCTGTAGTGCATTCATAAGTGTTTATTAAAATCAGCATATCTTTTAGAAACCTACATTTTACAAGTAAGCTGGTTACTGAAATTTCTCTGTCGAGTCTGTGCTCACACTGTTCACATATTCTACCTTACAAATGAGTGGAATGTTCCAATTCAATTATCTCGAGCCATAACAAACACGGCCTGTCCTTTTTAATCTGCATTTTCTGACCTTAAAATATTATCAAATTGTTTTTAGTTTCAAAATTTTGTTCATTGCAGTCCCCTTACTGAATTAATATTAGATTTACAACCAAAACTTACCAAAATGAGGCAAAATAGTAATCAAAATTCCTGGTGCTCTATTTAAGCTAGACTCGTGGTTGCACTAAACGTAGGAATAATAGCAAGTGACGTCATTTAAAATAAAACAAAGAAAATAAAGGCTGCAGGATTGATAATTTTTCTTTATCGAAAAAGTGTCTACTGTTCCGCTCAATTAATCATGTTGTAAATTATACCACTGAAAGTTAAGTTGTGGATCAATTTACCCCATTAAATTCTGTCCCTGGTAACGAAAGATACAAAAGCTTTAATGCACCAACTCAGGATAAATTTGCTTTTTTCCTAAAATTCTCCAGTGACTTTAACTCAGATTTTTTTCCTTTTCATAAAAAGTGCCTACTGTAGACCACTTTTAAATGTTTTGAAAGTCATATCACTGGAAAGGGAACAAAGTTTTCTTATTAAATATGAATACCAGCACTGGTGAATACCCTGAATTTTTCTGAGAACGATTGTGGAAGAAATGCGAAATTTTTGGCCAATGAAGCGGGTACTTCGCACAGTTACAGTAAGTGGAGCAACCTAGTGGCTGTGAAACAGAGGAGCGCTACTGTATGTTTCGATATGATATTCAGTCTCAGTATGGGCCAATATTTCCCCTTTTTGTCATGCATCAGTATAAAAAGTAAAATTTACCTAAAAGACTGATAATAAGTCCCAATATTTTGCCCCATGAAAATGACAGTGCCTGACAAGCAGTGAAGCTAGCTACAGTATGTAGATCATAAGGATGGCCACATGGCTTGGTACGTTTACTGTACGCAGGAGTCTTTCCATGCACGCACATCTGGACTTAGCATGGATGTATCTACAAAAATTAGCTCTCTGCATTTGTGTTGGTGTAAGTTGTAATGCTACAGTACAGTGTGCTCTTTACTCTTGGGTGCACTTTCTGTTAAAACTGTGATGTCATATGGTACTGTACAGAGTACATGCATATGGTCTACTGTATACTGTATGTGGGGTTTGACATATTGAGATGTTACTGACAGTGTTTGCTTAAATTACACCAAATCTGTAAAATGTAAGAGGCCACAGTTATGCATGAGTGTGGCAGTACATTGGGGGTGTGCCCTGTCAGAGGCATATACAGTAACAAAAGGTTCAATAATGACACCTACATAGTGGCCGCCACTACTGTATAACTCCAATTTTCATTACAGTATTTTGATTTCAAATGTGGTAACTATTTTTTTATACAAGTAACATCAGGGTTGCTTCCCACTTCTGATAAAGAGTCCAACAGTTTTATGTCTGGCAGCAAGATACATCTTACAAGAAGTACAGTAGGACTACTGTATGGTAGTACCGTAGGCTTGAGATTTTCCCCAATCTTTTTGAGTCAGGTGCCCAAGGCATTCGAAGTCATGACTCTGGATAGAGAACTTTTCAAATCACTCTAACTTATACGATGATGTCATATTTGACAGAGATACTGTAATTCATTTTATGTACATGATTTCATGATAGTAAGTTACATACTGGTGCAATAAAAAGTATCCAGTAATTATCACATATAGAGAAAGGGGAGAACCAAGTCTCATCATGTGTTAATGAAGGTGAGATACGTTGTCATGCATACTGTGCTTCTTCCATTCTTTCATCCATAACTGGTTAAAACAAGGAAGAACCGGATTATCAGTTGTTAACATTGAGCTTTTACTGTACCTGTACTGTACCTTAGCATATGTTCGGTATATTAATACAGATGGAATAATCAATATGGTACTGAATTCTAACTTGGTTACTTAGTTACCAATTAAGATATTGCTACAGTAACAACTTTGATCTTTTAATTATTTTCTTTAATATGCAAGCGTGGGATATACAGTATTTGCTTTTGCATGAAATCATACTGTAATAACAGTTAAAGTGGATATGAGTCAACCACAATTAATGAATTGCCCGCAAAACATTTCATTGTTTTGGACACTGTAATGCATCAGAAAGTTTGTTCACCTTGAATTTGGAAGTACTGTTCAGGTTTACAGAGTTACTGTATGCATAATTCTTTGTTTGATATTTGTAACAGCAGTACTTTGTTATGGTACAATAGTTTTAATTATCTTGCATGTAATGTTTGCCTACAGCACAGTACATGATAAAAAAGTTTGCACATACTGTACTTAACTTTTGTCACAGAGCTGTTCCCTTTTCATACTGTAATGCATATTTTAAAAGGCTAATTAATGGCCTATGGGTGCCCCATGTATATCATCGTACTGAAAAGTTGGAGTTGTCAGTAAGAGAGAGAAATTGCTCAAAGTGCTTTTCATTTTCAAGTCACCATGCTCTAACTGGTTACTTTTTAATAGAATTACCCATTCTTCCCAGCAGATATGAGGCTAAGTATGGTACTGCACATACACTGAGTAAAAATGATTATTTCTTTTTTTTTTGCAAATGTTTGTGTGGAAATAATGTCAAAGGAAACGATTGCCTATTTCCAAAAACAGAGAGTACCTTAAAATAACAAGTTTTTAAAGGGAAGTACTGTACTTGCAGTTGCCAAACAACTTACTCAAGAAACTGTTGAAATATCTCATTTTGATTGATTCTGAAATTATTTGATGATTGGTGCACTATAGAAATTATGCATGTGATGTCACAGACCAGCAAGTGTGCCCCCAGTGGAGGTAAGCTGGTATCATTGCAACTTTCACCAAAAATGTAGACAGCTGACTTGTGAACTGGTCAGATATGTGCGTACAGTAAGTCTACTATAGGCGCATGTAAAGGACACGTCATGCATGCAGTGTGCATCATTGTTTAACCACCAGATGATGCCATGTGTCGTAATACGTAAGGTCTGTACAGGTACACACCTACGTACGGAAAAATTAGGGCGTCATATGTGTGTAACAGTATGCAATAATCAATTTGAAATTTTTTTACAGTACCAACTACTGTAGGCTTTCCGAGAATCTGTGACATGACCCACTTTTTGCAATGTGTTAACAGTGCACTATCATAACCTGTCATACTGTATTGAGGCCATTGTCATCCTAAAATAAAAACTACCCTATGGAAGGTGCACACTAATTGTTTCCAGATCATTCATAGATTGACTTCTCTGTATTTTGCTTGACTGTTTTTGGCAGGAAGTACCCTTCAACTGAAATCCTGTCAGTGTGTGCATAATACAGGCCTACTCATCAACTGCTTTAGAACTGCTGAGCTGGGTTCTTCACATGCATTTGTGGTCTGGTCTTGAAAGCATTGTGACTTCATAGCATACCATTCAATATTTTTTAACCAGCTTGGTATTGAGTTAAAGGGATAAATGTTGATGGTACTGTATTATAGAGTCTGTCAGCTGCCAGCTACTGTACAGGGTTTATAGTGAATCACATTTTTGTAATGTTTCCTTTGGAAGTTGTAAGCACTGAAGTGTATGGTTTTGTGTACTATGTAGTGAGTGACGGTTACAGTGTGGCTCTCCTGGCTTTAAGTTGCATTGCTGTTATTTTTTTCCATGGAAAACTGTGGAGGATATTTGATGCTATAAACTGTAAGTTTTAATTAGCAAACTTTTGTTTCCTTTATTCATCTCAGTTGTTTTTTCTCAATCCCACTTTGCTGTTTGTGTAGCAAAAGACAAAATAAAACCTCAGAAATATATGCAGGACTCTAAAATGAGAGGGACGTTTATCTCTTTTGGAAGTAGTGACACTGGTTGGGGATGCACGGCCTTGCCCCACTTGTCCCTTGTCTGCAACTGTACAAAGGTACTACATACAGCTTACTGTAGCAATGGGACATGAACGTTCCCCCCCCCACCATATTTTTGCTTGTCCCCCTTTTATTCCTAACTTTTTGAGATAATGGTACACTATAGTGCAACTGCTTTTTGGTGAAGTGGATATTAAGTAAACCTTGTTCCAAGTCAGCCCAATCAGCACACTTGTCAATTTAATTTTTATAAAATATTCTAGTTTTAAAACATATTCTTTTCTGTCAGCAGAAGTATAACAACAAGGTGGCAGCATTTTATTTGTTTGGTTCAATGTAACCATCCTGACAGCCATGTCAGCCATCATGTATAGATTCTGTGGCTGTTTCAAACCAAGTATGTACCTTGTTGAAATCTGAGCATTTGTTGACATTCATCCTTGAGAGTTAGTTAACATTTTAACATTGCACTTTGGCTTAAAGGGAAAATGCAGTCACCTCAGTCAGAGTTAGTATGCCCTGTCACTCTAGATCAGGAATGGCATATTTTGATCATGTGACTATATTTTTGGTAGTGAATTGTGAAATTTAAGGAGAATTCCTCTTTGCTGTACCTATTGTTTGACCGCGTGTTTGGTCTAGTGGTAGAGCATCCGCCTCTCACGTGGGAGCCCCGGGTTCGATTCCCAGGTCGAGTCGTACCAAAGACTTTAAAAAAATGGAACCTTCTGCCATTGTGTGTGACGCTCCGCATAAGCAATGGAGAAAGGGGAAACAAGCCAGTGAGCCACAACTAGAAAAAAGGCCGTGGCGCTGCTCGACTTGAACCAGTTGGTTGGAAACTGGGCCGTTAAACCTCATCTAACTACAGTAACTAACCTATTGTTTGTAATAGTCATGTTCAAAACGTCTTCAGAGGTGCTTGTAATGAAATAAGAGGAGATTTGCAAGAGTTTGCTGATTTTTTAAAGCAAATTTTGGGGTGACTGCCTTTTGCCTCTAAGCATCTTTTGGAGTATGTTAACAGCTTGTTTCATTATAGCCTGCTGCAAATTGCTCAGCTTGAATAGGACATGCCCCAAATTAGTTGTGTCACGATAAGCCTACAATGTGGGGTTGCAAGATTTTCTAGGCAACCAGCCAAATTTGGCATTGAACTTGGTCATAAAATGCCAAATGAAACTTTGCATAAATGCTCCAATTGCTTAAAAATTATATGTTATAAAATAGCACTGCTTTTTACAAACACCAGCCTAGTTAGTTCATATAACTGTGCTCTTAGTGTGGGGCATAAATCATGTGGTTGGGTCACAGTTTCCTATGGAAATTGTGGAGGAACATAAATTTTTTAAAAAATATGTTGGTTCATAGTCAGATGTTAAAAATGCCAAAATTCAGTGCATTTGGCTGTAAAACATCAACATATCAACCCTGCTAAAATGCCTTAGGAGCAGTAGGCAAAATGGGAAAAATCTGGAAAAAGTCTGGAATTTTTTCATGGTCTTGAAAAGCCTTAAAATGTGAGTGTTTGGTCAGGAAAAATTGCCATATGATCTTGAAATTTAAAAACCTTACACTTTCGGTAGTTTCAATCATGTTTAGTGTGCCCATGCTGGGTTAATGTGTAAAAATAGAGGCTGTATTTTGTTTTCTTTGGTACATCATTCTTTTATATTTTGGTACTAAAAATGTCCGCTTTAGTCATGAAAAAGTCTGGAAAAAGTCTTGAATTTTAAATTACTTTAAAAGTGGGGGAACCCTGAATTATTACCAGACGAAGAATGTTAAAACCTTGCTAACAGAGCGACCATGAACAGCTTGTTCAAGGACTGCAGTACTTAATAAGTACACACACTTAACAAATGCACTGGTTGATTGATACTGTACAGTAATTTGAGTGCAACTATTGAGTTGGGACATGTCCACATCTGTGTGGCAGGCTTTGTCAACCACCATTACAAAGGGAAGAAGCAGTCACCCCATATCTATTTTCAAATTTCGGCTAAACCTTTTAAATCTCCTTCAATGTCCCTTTCAAGCCAAATGTTTCCAAACACACTGTAGGCCTAATTATTGAAGTATTTTCAAAAGGGCTCATTGATTTGATATCGAATATTTTTGTGATGAGTTTGAAGGATATCATTGCATTATAATGCTTTTAAAGCCTCATTACTCATGTATCACTTCCTATAGTTACCGAAAATGTGGGCAATTGTAGTGTTTTTGTGGACAAGGGTTGTATGCTGTATGATTACTACCTAATGGTTAAAAGTGTCTGGTCGCAAATTTGTAATAAATGATTTTAATCATTAATTCAATCAATAATTACCCTATCATTGCCATTTGAGTTGTGAGTCATATGTGCAGAATCTCTTAGTTTGATCATTTGCTATCAAGATGTGAGTACTGTACATTTCAACAGGTGTGAAAAAATTCATGAATTTTGTGAACCAACTCAATAAGCCCCTTTAATTTAAGAAAAACCAAGGATATTCTCTGGGTTAAAAATTGCACTTAAAATTAAACTGCTCTCGATAATTAACGAAAGCCATCGGTAAATTAGGGAACCAGGTTAAAGGCTATCACTTCAAATTGGGGTGACTGTACAGTACTGCACTTCCTCTTTCAGCTTTCATGAATTTCTAGTTGCATCTAATGATATTTATTGAACATTGATATTTTTGCTGTTTGCACCAATGGTAATCACTTTCATCACACACTGTAATGATTGGTACCTACTGTACCAGTGAATATAGTGACTGCTGTGTGTTGGGATGTCTCTTTGTTCAGACATCTTTATGTTCCCATACCTTTAGGGTATAAAAGGGGCTTAAAGAGTTAAGGCTTATTATTAGGGTCAGGGGCACGGACAGTATGAAAACAAACCATTTATATCTCAAAGGAAATGTCTCCTT